>JABUQX010057331.1:12500-33025 GCA_015478945.1 Trachelipus rathkii
ATTAGTCCTTATCCTAATGTTCAAACTGAAGCCAGTGATGAGGATATTTAGTTATTCTGAGGGAAATTGAAAGATGCAAGACACTGATAAAGTCTGTCGACTACAGAAAATACTAAGATTCGTTGTACATTTTTCTTCCTCTGAAAGTTCTCCTTATATTAATTACTCTAACAATGTTTATCCTGGACCTTCAGGAATAAACAGAAAAAATATCTTGACATATTATCTAAATAATCTACTATTTAAATACATTCTAAATTTGTACTTTGGGTATGAATTTAGTAATAGATTGACAGGATAGTTTTAGCTGCCGTAAAGGGGGTAATTCGGAAGACACAAAATCAGGGATACGAGAATGAACAACATATCTTAGAAAATACGAAGATTAAATCTTGAGTTTTCCTCATCTTTATGAGCAGGAGCAATTGCGTCACCATTAGATAAATCCAAGTATCTATATACTTGGATTTATCTAATGGTGACGCAATTGCTCTTGACCATAAAGATGAGGAAAACTCGAGATTTAATCTTCGTATTTTTTTTTCTAAGATATGTTGTTTATTCTCTTATCCCTGATTTTGAGTTCCGAATTACCTCCTTTACGTCAGCTAAAACTATCCTGTCAATCTATTACTAAATTCATATGTTCTGTAAATTTGACTTCTAACTCAATTGACTTTCCTAAACTCTTTCGAAACTTAAACTCTAAATCGGAGCACGTTCTCTTCTTCTCTTGTCTCTGGAATCATCATTCTTGGTGATTTCATCGTTCGTCAACACCAATGGCTTTTCTCTGATTTTCTAGATACAGCCGGTGAACTTGCCTACCTTTTCTCATTCCAGAATGACCTCGAGCAGTTGGTGTAGCTCCCTACTCCTACTATCCCTGATCGTCTTAGAGATGAACCCAATACTCTAGACCAGTGGTGCCCAACCCGTAGCTCGCGGGCAACATGTTGCTCGCGTACCGTTCTAATGTGGCTCGCGACTCGCGTATTCAGATTTATCACGTTTATTAAAAATTAAATAGTTTTAGAAATTATATATATATATATATATAGGTATAATTACGTATATATATATATATATATAGTATAAGTATATATATATGGTATATATTAGTATATATTTAATATTTTTATGTAATATATCTACATTTAAAAGTATTAAACGCAGTAAAGTTATAACATTCTAAATGTATATTATATTGCATTTTATATATATATATATATATATATATATATATCATTGATCTATGGTCTTCTGCCTTTAGGGACTATGGGAAGTCTTGTGTGGTAGCGCTTGACATCATCTGAGAATAAATAAAGGGAATGACACGCATGATACCTCTCTAAGCTACCTTCCTTTGAATTTCCTCCTTTCGATATGCTTACTCTTGTCTAGTTTCCTTTCAGATCGTTCCATTTCAGCTCTTCTTGATGCAGCAACCTCTTTCTCCTTTCTTGTTAATTCGTGGTGTTTCTGCAATGGTTCTGTTTTATCCCCACCTTTAATAATACTTTTCTTACACCATCTTGTTAGGCTGAACTGTCCAACTCGTGTTCACTTTTGCTGCTCGAGCTAACTCTCCATTCCTCCACTCATTTCAAATGTGCTCCCTCGTTTGTATCTTGAATTGCCTCTCGTCTAGCAGTTTTCCGATTCAATTTTTGCCGATGTGGTCGGGATTTCTCAGTGGGCTAAACGCATTCTTATGAAATTCAATCTTTAAAATAACTCAACTCTTCATATCTCCCTTTCTAAAAACATCCTCTCAAGTTTCCTATCCCTTCAACTGCTCTAATGTCTCCCCTGTAAACAACATAAATATTCTTGGACTGAACATAAAAGTGAATTGTCTTGGAGTCCTCATATCAAATCGGGTGCTAAAATGGTCTCAATGAAGCTTGGAATTCTGTTCAGATTGCGTGAATTTTTCTATGCTCAGTTTACTTCAGTCTTAGTTCGCCCCTGTATGAATACTTGTTGTCACATTTGGGGTGGATCCGGTCCCACCCTCTTTTTGGATAGTGTTGAGGCTAAGGCTACAGAGACTAATAAACGTGTTCCATACTATCCTAATTCCCTTGAATCTCTTTCTCTGCGAGTGATATTGGTGCCAGATCTCCTTTTCTATAGGTATTACAACGGCAGGTGCTAGAGGCAATTGACCTTTCACATTCCTCAACCACTGCATCGCCCTCGTAAAACAAGAGGTCCCTTACTCTCACAGGAGTATTGTGTAAATATTAGAACTGCAAGGTTTAACATCGTTGTGGTGCCTTCTGTCTTTCAGTCAATCTTTTTGTTGAACTAATTGTTTTCATTCATTTTTCCTGCAGTGCTGTATTCAGTCTTCCTCTCTTTAAGTCTCGCGCTCTGCGCTTCCACAAGTTGAGGGAATTGCGTATAGAACAAAGGATTCGGTGAATTTACTTTCCTTTTTGTTTTTTTCTTTTCATATTCTTTTTTGTTTTTTTTGTTTTACCCCCTCCATTGGAAAAGTGCTCTGCCCGTGAATGGTGGCAGCGTAATATATATAAATATATATATATATATATATATATTATATATATATATAGTATATTATTAGTAATATATAATAGTATATAATTATAGTGATATTATATATATATATATATAAAATATATATATAATATAGTATATAATATATATATAGTATATATATAATATATATATAATAAATTAATTTGATTATTAGTGGTCGTCGTCTATGTGTGGCTCGCCTAAATTTTTAAATTCTTAATTTGCTCGCGATAGACTAAAGGTTGGGCACCACTGCTCTAGACCTTTCCTTAACTTCCAATCCTTCTTCTTATTTTGTTAAATCCTTTCCTCATCTGGTTCTTCTGGTCATATTCTTATCTCTTTATCCTACTATACCTTTTCAATTTTTCCCCAGGAAAGACCCTCGTCTAACTCCATGGCGATTCACCTGTTTCAATTCTATCACACACTGAGATTTTTCCCTTTGAGAATTCGTCAAAGATATTGTGTACAATACCCTAATGATAGACATGGTAGCTGCTTTAAAAGCAAGAACTCAGCTTGTTATTAACAAATAATGTGGAAATGCTGATGAGTACTGGCAGACTTTTCAATATCGGCTGCATGTTTTGAGAATCCCTAATGGTGCGCATTGAATGTTTGTAACTTATCACTTAAGTGAAACAAACTATGGATGATAATGATTCTAAATGCGTTTGTTTCAAACTCCTTGGTTAGCCCATAATATATTAATGATATGAGAAAATTGTCTAGATAATTCTCGGGACACCATTTATAATATATATATATAGGTAGTAATACTATATATATATAGTATATATTATATATATATATATATATTAGTAATATATAGTATATATATAATATATATATTATATATAGTATTATTATTATTATGCGTATGGCAGGGGGGCACTTCCCCCCTAAATCTTGGCGAATAAAAAAACTGAATCTTATATGTTTGGGCCAGAACGACGTTTATAAAGGGTTTATGTATAGAAAAACTGACTATATGATGCATACACAATAGATTAACCAGCACATGTGCAAATTAACTAATTTCTAACCTACAATATGAATCCTAAAGACTCACTTTTATATATAGTTTTAATGTGTTTTCGTTTCATATTGGCTTGAAGTCGACTAGCTGTGTGCTTTTTATACAGCTAGCTTCTTCAGACTATTCTTCCGCTGGAACTCGTCGTATGTCGATAGCAATTTGGCGTGCTGATAGAGAGGCTGATATATGATATTATGATATATATTATATATATATATATGATATATTGTTATAGAATAATATAAAATATGTAGTATATTAATGTCAAGTATATAATATTGGTATAGTGATTAATCAATTCATCCTTTGTGCCCCCCTAAATGCAGATCCTGCCCTACGCCCATATATATAGTATATATTATTATATATATATATATATATATAGTATATATATATATATATTATAATTATATATATATAATATATATATATATATATAGTATTATATATATATATATATAGATATATATATTATATATATATATATTTGTTCTGAGGAGTTTGGTTTATAAAGTGGTGGGAAGGGTGTGTTTCCTGTCACTGAAGTTGTTGGGAAAGGGTTCGGAGGTTGTTTAGTTCCGTTGAGTTTGATGAGGTGATTTGGTCGATGGTGGTGGGAGAACGTCATGGTGTGTGGTCATAGGTTAACGTCTATATTTTTGGGGTTTTTGTTTAGAAGGAGGGGGTTTGTTGTTCAGGGAAAATATTGGAATGGAAGTGAAGATGGTGGCGGTCGGTGGTTAGGAGGGGTGAATGGAGATTTTTGAAGGGGGGGCCGGTCAATTCTGTTGGAGAGTAAACAAGTTTACTAAATGTTGTAGGTATTTCTTGGTGTGAAGAGTGGTAACTATTTACGTCTGGATATGTTGGAAATTGAGGCTGATATCATCTGCGTATGTGATTAGTTTGGTGGATTGTGGGTAAGGATGGGCATGTCTGCTGTGAAAAGATTGAAGAGGAATGGAGAGAGAATGGCACCATGTGGGACGCCGTTTTGTAATTTAAACAAATATACGAACTAAATGCTTCCCGGTATGGTTCCCTGCACTGTCAAAATCTAACTAAGGAAAAATTACAAATCACACAAACACGCCCTTAGAATTATCCACTGGACGAGACTTACAGTCCTTTTCCTAACTCAACCACATGGAGAATGGTGTGACTCAATTCCTTACCAGAACCTAAATCCAACCACCCACCCAGTCACACAAATATTCTCCAAGCCCCTCCCGGACCACAGGACTAAAATCCCCACCCTCCTCACCAGCTAAATTCTATAATGACATCTATAACATTATTCCCCCTCCTCCCAATAAGTCATGGCTCACTCATATCCATACACAACTAACTAAAACGTACCTACAAAACCGCCCCTATAACAAATTTACTAAACTCCCCTCCCCAAAAATTTCCCCTATTGAAGAAACACTGTCCAGAAGAGGCCAAATTGACCTCCGCCCGGAACACGATCAGGTCACACCGCAAACTCTTACAGATATAAATATAATTCAAACTAGACAATGTTACCTCCCCCACCTGCACCAGATGTCACATTTTCCCAGGACACAATGGAACAGGCTCCTTCTGGGGTGCTCCACCTTCTTGCCGAAAACCCGCCCCCCCCCCGTGCCTGAACTGTCTCTATATCTTTCTTCTCGACCTGTGGAACGCCAAGAGCGGTTGCCCGCTTCCTGGAAGCAGTGTGGCCCTCCAATTGAGGTTGGCCAGGGGCAGAAGTAAGTATGTATTATATATCTATTATATATATATATATATATATATATATATATATAAATATATAAGTATATATATATATATATAATATAATTTAAATAAATTATTATAAAAAAATATAATATTATTATATATATATACGTATTATATATACAGTAGTATATATATATATCAGTATATATATATACATTATATATATATATATATTATATACGTATATATATATAGTATATATATATATATATATTATAACACCATATATATATATATATATATATTATATATATATATTATATGATATATGATATATAGTGTATTTAGTGATGTAACAGATGTCATTTTTTCACATTCGCGAATGCGGATGCGGATCGGATACGGATGTTTGATTTTAACATCCGCGGATGCGGATGCGGATGCGGAGTTTAAATATATATTATATATATATATATATATAGTAATTAATATATATATATATTATATATTTATATATATATATATATATATATTATAATATAGATATATATATGTTTTATTTTAATATACGCGTATATATATAAATATATATATATATATATATATATATATATATATATATATAATATATATATATTATATATATATATATATATATATTATATATATATCTATTATATATAATATATATATTATAATTATATATATAATCGAGTTTTAGCCACAATCTAATTAATAATTGTTACCAAGGCGTGCGGGACGGGGACACAGCTCAATGGACCCGTTCAACCTCTTTCCCTAATCTCCGACCTATGAAAGAGATTTACATGGATTATATACTTTTTGGCACTATGTATTGAATTCAAATAATGGGAAGGGTTGTGCTTGAGATGACATCAATTTTCTGCTTTTCTGCCTTTCCTGCCTTTTCTGTCTGAGAGTCTGTTTCTCTTTTCATCCTATATTAGCCCAGCATTGCTAAATACTCCTCTCACTTGGAACACTGGTTGGAGGACAGGCCAGGTATTTCCTTGCAAAGTTTTACTTAAGCGTGGTAAACATTTGCATTTTGCTTATTTAACACTCCACCAACTGATAGGATCGTCATTTGATTTGTATCTATAGTCGTTTTTCTTGGTGATAGTTTTCAATCATTTGCATTGCATCTTTTGATAATGCGTGTGTTTCTTCATCACTACTGGACCGTAGAAATTCTTCCAATGAATCTGTTAGTGATTTACTTGTAGAAAGATGTTGGTTCTGTAATTTTAATTTTTTTGTGTCCTTTTAATGGATGGCTAATTATTAGACTGTTCGGATTGAAGTTTTTCTTGCAAGTTTACTCAAGCGTGGGTAAACATTTTGCTTAACTTTCCACCAACTGATTGGATCATCATTTGTATCTAGTCGTTTTTCTTGGTGATAGTTTTCAATCATTTGCACTACATCTTTTGGTAATGCGTGTGTTTCTTCATCACTACTGGACTGTAGAAATTCTTCCAGTGAATTCTGTTAATTGATTTACTTGTAGAAGGTGTTGGTTTCTGTAGATTTTGTTTTTCCTTTTAATTGATGGCGAATTAATAGACTGTTCGGATGAAGTTTTCAACTGCAACACAAAGTAACGATTTTAACTTCTTCTAATATCGTTACAAAAAAACTTGATTTAAACAGTTCCTTAATTAAGTTACAATAGTATGAAGGTCATTATTTCCACAGAACCAAAGCGTTTTTCTAGCTCTAGTTTTATTACATCTTTCATTCTTTTTAAACCGTCATCATTTTCATTTGAAGATGGTTCCCAAAATGCTTCCTTAGCTTTGAGATTAATGGTATTACTAAGAGACAGAAGCTGTAGAGGCGCTGATTTTTTTTGGTAGTTTCTTCAAATGGTTTTCAATAGCTTTAATGCAGTGTGATAGATGTCATTTTTCAAATTAATAAGATTGTTAACTTTGGAATACGAACTGGAGTACGAAGCAAAAAGTTCTTTGAGCAATACTTCTTTCCATCACATGATATGTACTATTCCAGCGACTTGGAACGTCTTTGGGAACAGTAAGATATGGAATATCAAGCCGTTTTTGAATTGCCTTCAACTCATTTACATTTTTATTTTCTTTTTCAGATTTCATCTTAAGTATTTTTATTATAAAATTCTTTATCAAATCTCGACAATAAGCATCCGCGCAACATCCGCAGCGGCAAAGCGAAGGATGCGGATGGGCGATGCGGATCTTTAATAATGTGCGGATGCGTATTACCTGCATCACTAAAATATATATATATATATATTATAATATATATATATTTATATAATATATATATATATATATATATATATATATATATATATATATATATATTATATATATATATATATATACAGTTATATATATATATATTATATTATAGTATATATATATATATTATATATATATATATATATATAGTATATATAATATTATATATATATTATATGTATATATATATTATATATATATATATACGGTATATATATATTAATTATATATAGTAATATATATATATATATATATTTATATATATATATATAAATATATAATATATAGTATATATATATAATATATATATATATATATATATATATATATATATATATATATATATATATATTATATATATATATATGATATATATACAGTATATATTAATTATATATATATATATATATATATATATATATATATATATATATATATATATATCATATATTATATATATATCTATTATATATATATATATATATATGATATATATATATAATATATATATATATATAGTATAAATTTAGGCCCTTATTCTGGTTACTTTATAACAAAAAAAAAACTTTATCACTTGCACAATTTTTATTCACTGCAACAAAACTTAATAAACATTTTTAATTAAACTTTATTTATTTTCAAACATTTTAAATTAGATAAATGTAACATTTTTTTCCCTTCTAAATGTAATACTACGTTTCGCCTCTATGTCGGGAGGCCTCTTCAGGTGATGGATCTATCGAGAGCAAGAAACAGAAGAATCAAAAATTAGACTGACTATGAATTTTGGAGTTGGTTGGTTACTGTTATTATTTTTTTGTAGAAATACGTGTCTTTCATTAAATTGATTTGAATCGTGTCCATCTTCGCTTCGCCCTGTTGTTTGTTATAGTTATTCCAATTTTTAATACAGAATGATTCAACTTGCTTTCTTAAACTAATATCTGAAGTGTTGAAAATTTGATTTGCATTATTTATATTGATGGAATGGTTATAGTTGGTTCTATGAGAAGTAAGAGCAGAGTTTAATTCGTCGGACTCTAGATCGTGTTTATGTTGTTTTATCCGTCTTGCAAAATCGTTTGTTTCGCCGATGTTTCGCCGAAATATGCCAGGTTGCAATCTGTGCATGGTATGCGGTATACGCATTCAATGAGGTCGGGGCTTTTAACTTTTGGGGGGAGGAAAACTTTTTTTAGGGGGAAGGTGTTAGATTGAGTGAAATGGATGTTTTTTGGAAGGAGATTTTTTATCTGGTCCGTGGGAAATTGGGGAACAGGCAAGTAGGATCTGGGAGGTGTGGGGGGGTTTTGATTGTTGTTTGTATTGTAGAATTTGTGTTTGGCCTTTCTTAGAGCTGAGACTATGATGTACCGAGGGTAGAGTAATTTGTTGAAAGTGGAGAAAAGGAAGCTGAATTCTGTTTTGAGGAAGGGGGGAGAGCATATACGTAGAGCCCGGAGGAATAAGGAAGAGAGGGTAGCTAATTTAGTGTAAGTAGGATGTGATGAGAACCAATGAGTGTAGTTGGGAGTGGAAGTTGGTTTTCTGTAAATAGAAAAAAGTAAGTGAGATGTGTTCCATGATATTAGTGTGTCTAGGAAAGGGAGTGTGTTGTTTTGAGATTGTTCAATGGTGAATTGTATATTACTATTAATGCTGTTTATGTATTCTAGAATGTCAAGAGGGTTTGTGTGTGTAGGGATGGCTGCAAATATATCGTCGACGTATCTGTGCCAAATTGTATGGGAGAGGAGGGGGTGAGGGAGGATGTAATAATGTTCTATGAGCTCCATGAATAAGTTACTGAGTATGGGGGAAAGGGGGGAGCCCATGCTGAGTTCGGATTTTTTTTGAAATATTGAGTGTTTGAAGTGAAAAAAGTTGTGTTTTAGAGAAAGGAGTATTAATTGTTTTAGAAAAATGAAAGGATAGGGTAAGATAATTTGATTTTCGGCAATGTAACGTTCCAGTAGGGATATGGTGAGAGGGACTGGGACAGAGGTGAATAGGGATTTGACATCAAAACTGACTAATCTATGTGAAGAGGGATTAATATGATTAATTTTATATATAAAATCTTCTGTATTTTTTATGTGGGAGGGAGAGATTGTGCCTAATAGTGTTTTTAGTTGGTTAGCGATCCATTTTGAAAGTCTGTAAGTTGGACTGTTTATGTTGGAGATTATGGGGCGAAGGGGGGTGTTTAGTTTATGAATTTTGGGGACTCCATAGAACTGTGAAAGGGAAGGCATGTAAGAATTTAGGGAATTGTATAAATCCGGATGCTGTATCAGAATAGTTTTTAAAGATTTATTAAATGCCAATTGAGAATTTTTTAAGGGATTTTTAGTAAGGGTGGTATAAGTGTTTTGATCTTTTAATAGATCATTGCATTTGGTTAGGTAATCCGTTTTGTTCAGAATTACGATACTATTTCCTTTGTCCGCTCTGCTGATGACTATGCTGTTATTTTTCCTAAGAGATGAGAGGGCAGAGTAAAACTTTTGTGGGAATTTACGTATTTTTGAATTGTGGTAGACAGATGAGGTTAGTAAACCTTTTAGGAATTCATTATTGCAGGATCCGTCCGCGTCAATCTTTGCCCATTTATCAAAGTCGATGAAAAATTTGTTTATTGGTTCGTTATAATGTAGCGCAAAAGATATGCCATAACCTAATAGCACTTTTTCTTCTTCGTTAAGGATATAATCTGATTTGTTATTAATAATGTCAGGTTGAGAATTTTTTGTCCATGGGCTTTTGTTGTAAAGCGATATAAATTTTCTATTCAGTTGTTGATTTTTTTGATTTATCAAACGATGTTTTTTCGTGTGAGCGAAGTCAATAAGATCAGTGAATTGTTGGAGAGACTCGGGATATTCTGAATACCAAGCGTTTTGGAATTTTCCCCAAAATTCATAAACTAAACACCCCCCTTCGCCCCATAATCTCCAACATAAACAGTCCAACTTACAGACTTTCAAAATGGATCGCTAACCAACTAAAAACACTATTAGGCACAATCTCTCCCTCCCACATAAAAAATACAGAAGATTTTATATATAAAATTAATCATATTAATCCCTCTTCACATAGATTAGTCAGTTTTGATGTCAAATCCCTATTCACCTCTGTCCCAGTCCCTCTCACCATATCCCTACTGGAACGTTACATTGCCGAAAATCAAATTATCTTACCCTATCCTTTCACTTTTCTAAAACAATTAATACTCCTTTCTCTAGAACACAACTTTTTTCACTTCAACACTCAATATTTCAAACAAAAATCCGGACTCAGCATGGGCTCCCCCCTTTCCCCCATACTCAGTAACTTATTCATGGAGCTCATAGAACATTATTACATCCTCCCTCACCCCCTCCTCTCCCATACAATTTGGCACAGATACGTCGACGATATATTTGCAGCCATCCCTACACACACAAACCCTCTTGACATTCTAGAATACATAAACAGCATTAATAGTAATATACAATTCACCATTGAACAGTCTCAAAACAACACACTCCCTCTCCTAGACACACTAATATCATGGAACACATCTCACTTACTTTTTTCTATTTACAGAAAACCAACTTCCACTCCCAACTACACTCATTGGTTCTCATCACATCCTACTTACACTAAATTAGCTACCCTCTCTTCCTTATTCCTCCGGGCTCTACGTATATGCTCTCCCCCCTTCCTCAAAACAGAATTCAGCTTCCTTTTCTCCACTTTCAACAAATTACTCTACCCTCGGTACATCATAGTCTCAGCTCTAAGAAAGGCCAAACACAAATTCTACAATACAAACAACAATCAAAACCCCCCCACACCTCCCAGATCCTACTTGCCTGTTCCCCAATTTCCCACGGACCAGATAAAAAATCTCCTTCCAAAAAACATCCATTTCACTCAATCTAACACCTTCCCCCTAAAAAAAGTTTTCCTCCCCCCAAAAGTTAAAAGCCCCGACCTCATTGAATGCGTATACCGCATACCATGCACAGATTGCAACCTGGCATATTTCGGCGAAACAAACGATTTTGCAAGACGGATAAAACAACATAAACACGATCTAGAGTCCGACGAATTAAACTCTGCTCTTACTTCTCATAGAACCAACTATAACCATTCCATCAATATAAATAATGCAAATCAAATTTTCAACACTTCAGATATTAGTTTAAGAAAGCAAGTTGAATCATTCTGTATTAAAAATTGGAATAACTATAACAAACAACAGGGCGAAGCGAAGATGGACACGATTCAAATCAATTTAATGAAAGACACGTATTTCTACAAAAAAATAATAACAGTAACCAACCAACTCCAAAATTCATAGTCAGTCTAATTTTTGATTCTTCTGTTTCTTGCTCTCGATAGATCCATCACCTGAAGAGGCCTCCCGACATAGAGGCGAAACGTAGTATTACATTTAGAAGGGGAAAAAATGTTACATTTATCTAATTTAAAATGTTTGTAATTAAGTTTAATAAATGTTTATTAAGTTTTGTTGCAGTGAATAAAAATTGTGCAAGTGATTAAAGTTTTTTTTTTTTTGTTATAAGTATAGGAATATAAGTATAATTTAAAATAAAATATTTATAAAGAATGGTTTATTCTTTAAAGTTTAAATATATATATATAATATATATATATTAGTATTATATATAATATATATATATATATAATATATATATATATATATATATATACTTATATATAAATATATATATAATAATTTATTACTATATAATATAAATATATATATATATAGTATGTATATAATATAGTATATATATATATAAATATATATAAATATATATATATATATATATATATTATATATATATATAATATAATATATATATATATAGTATGATGTTATATATATATATGATAATATATATATATTATGATATATATAGTATATACTATATATATATATAGTATATATATTATATATATATATATAATATGTATAGTATATCATATATATATAAATATATATATTAGTCTTGTTATAGACTTAGAATTTTATGTAACCCTTGTGGGTAGTATTTGTGACTCTATATACCAACATTACTTGTAAATATTATAAGAAGTAGTAGATATGAAGAATAATGTGTGAAAATACTCGACTGTAAACTTTAACGATTTCGACTTTGTAAATGAATAATCTTCTTGATTGTGATAGTGTAAATGAAAAAGAAATAACAAATTTAGCAAGATTTATAAATTGAAGATAAAAACTTTAAACTGTTATTGTATATATAGTATACGAGGTTTAATTTAGAGGATTGAGTTGAAGTCAAGACGAATTGATGCTACAAGTTACAGGCTGAAACCTAGAAGTGTTTAGGTAATTGTTTGGTAAGGTCATCTTTAAGTTAATGTAATACTCGGTGATATAACTTATACCATTGCTAAATCAAGAGCAGAATATCCTTCGTAATTACATCTCGACTTGAAGTGTGCAAATAAGTTTGGTGGAATACGTGCACTAGCAGAAGGTTTATACTATTTTGAAGATATCATAGGAAGTACTAATAATATTTTGTCAGAAGGATAAGTTGTAATAACTCGTGAGATTGATTTAGTAAATTTTGTTTAAGATAACTCTTGCAGACCTCAGTTGTTACGTGAATTTTAGTAATAAGTTGCAGATAACTTCATACACTGCTGCGCATATATAAAGGAATAGTTAATAAATATATATATATAAGTGTATATTTGTAAATGTAAGCGATTTTATATATATTTGTAAATATAAGAGATTTTAAAGAATTTTTAAATAAGTATAAGCGATTTTATATATATTTGTAAATATAAGAGATTTTAAAGAATTTTAAAGATTAAATAAAGTTTTTTTAATAGATAATAAAATTTTTAACGTGTGTAAATTTTAAAGAGGAAAGAAAAGGGAGGGAGTGGGAGGGAAGAGGAGGGGGGAAGGTGGTAAGGAAGTAACATATAATTGATAGTGTAGGGTTATAGGACCTTTTATATTGTTTACTGTATATTATCAATTTTTAAACCTTTTTTTATTGTTATTGTTGGTGCGTTGGTGGGTGGGATTGGTGAGGCGGGGTGGGTGGCCGCTTAGGTTGTTGGGGGTGCCGTAAGGGGGGGGGTCATAAGCGTGCAGCCGAGTGGGTTATGAAGTTAGGGGGATGGGGGAGGAGAGGTAATTAGGGTGGGATGTATGAAATGTGAGCGGGGGTAACGAGGATTTGAAAGAGGGAGGGTGGGGTTAATGTTTGAAGAAAAAAGGTTGGATGTGTTGGGGTTAACTGAAACGAAGCTGAAGGGAAAGAGGGAGTTGGACTTTGGAAAATACAAGGGTGTGATTACAGGGGTGAACGAGAGAGTGAGGGCGAGGGAAGGGGTGGGAATAGTTATGAGGAAAGAGGTGTGGGATAAGGTAAGGTTGTGTAGCCAGGTGAGTCCGAGGATAATGTGGGTAAAAGTGAAAATTCAGGGGGGGAAATTGTGGGTCTTTATATGTGCAATATGCACCAGTATGGAGCGAGGGAGGACGGAGAGAGAAAGATTTTGGAGTGAGTTGAATGAGTGTTGGGGAAAGTTTTGGGGTAAATGATAAAATTTGTCTATTGGGAGATTTGAATGCAGGAGTGGGAAGGGAAAGGGTGGGAAGAATAATAGGATCATTTGGGGTAGGGGAGAGGAATGTTAATGGAGAAAGTTTGTTAGAGTTGTGTGTTGAAAGAAGGATGATAGTGGGGAATACTTGGTTTAAAAAAAGTGAGAATCATAAGTATACATGGAAGAGTGAGATAACGGGAGGGAGGGCGGTACTGGATTATGTGTGTGTAAATGAGAGGGATAGAGGCAGATTGCTAGATGTAAATGTATTTAGAGGGGCGGGGAGGGGGATATCGGATCACTATTTAGTGGTGGCTAGGATTAGAGTGGGAGGAGAGGTGATGGGTAGGGAAAGAGGAGAAAAGAGGAGAGTAGAAGTGATAAAGGTGGAAAAATTGGAGGAGACAGTGTGTAAGAGGGAGTTTAGGAGAGGTATGGAGGATAGGTGGAGAGACGTGAGAGGGACAGGAAATGGGGAGGTGGAGGGGGAGTGGATGAGATTTAAAGAGGCAGTATGTGAAGAGGCTAGAAGGGTATGTGGAGTAAAAAGGGTGGGTGCAAGTAGAAGGAAAGGAAGTGAATGGTGGAATGAGGAGCTGAAGGAGGTGGTGAAAAGGAAAAAGGAGGCTTATGTGAAATGGTTGGGAAATAGGAGAGAGGAAAGCTGGGAGGAATATTAGAAGGGTCAGAGTGGAAGCAAAGAGGGCGGGGAGAGGACGAAGAGAAGAGCAAAAGACGAATGGTGTAGAAAAGTGACGGAAAATTATGAGGAGCAAGATGTTTTGGAAAGAAGTGAATAAAAAAAGGAAGAGAAGGAGGGGTTAGGGGAGAGGGATAGGGGGGAGATGGGGAGTGGATAGGAGGGGAGGTAGGGTGGGGAAGTGGTGGGGGGAGTTTTTTGGGGGATTTTGGGGAGGGGGGGGGGGGGGGGGGGGGAGAGTTTGGAAGGGGGGGGGGTGGGGAAAGAAGGGGGGGGGGGGGGGGGAGGAGGAAATACAAATGGAGGAAATTATTAGGGCCTTGAATAAAGGAAAAAAAGGGAAGTCCGCAGGTCTGGATGGTGTGAGAAGGAAATGTTACAGATGGGAGGCAGAGGAGTGGAGGAATGGCTGTATAGGTTGTATAATATATGTTGGAGGAGTGGAGAGGTACCACAGGATTGGGAGGATGGTTGTTTGGTCCCCCTGTATAAGGGGAAGGGGATAGGATGGAATGTGGTATTGTAGCAGGTATATGTTGTTAGTTGGGGTAAGCGGAAAGTGTTGATGGTGAGAATACTGAATTGAGAGAGATGGCAGGTTTAACGGAGGCGGAGTGGGGACAGAAAGTAAGGGGATCTTAGGCGCAGGGGAAGAGGGTGCTGTGGACCAAGTGTTTCACGCTAAAGATGCTGTGGAGAAAGTATAGAGAGGAAAGGGAAAATGTATGGGTGTTTTTTTAGAGATTAGAGAAAGCATAATGAATAAGATGTGAAGAGGTGGGAGTTGTGAGGGTCTTGGAGGAGAAATGAGTGGGGGTAAATTACGGTAATAGGTATTAGGGCTTTTTGATATAGGATGTAAAGAAATGTGTGTGAGAGTATTAGGAGGGAAGAGTGAGATGTTTGGGGTGGTGAGAGGATTGAGGCAGGGGTGTGTAATGTCGCCATGGCTATTTAATTTGTTTATGGAGAGTGTTTGTAGAGGAATGGTGAGGGAGGGGAGGGGGGTGGAATTGATGAATGGGAATGATAGAAGGGAAGTGAACATGATATTGTTTGCGGACGATACAGCCCTAGTGGCGAAGAGCGCGGAAGGGCTGAGGTATTTGGTGAGGGAGTTTGGAGAATTGTGTGGACAATTGGAGGAGATAATTTGATAAGAGTAATAGTGTAGTGTTTGTAGAAGGAGGAAGGAGAGGAGGGGGAGGGGGTTGAGGTTAGAGTAGGGGGGTGTAGTATGGAAGAGGTAAACGTATTTTTATGATAAATCTAGGGATTGGACGCTTGAAAGTTAAGGGGGGAGGGTGTGATAAGGAGGAGGATAGAACATAGAGTAAAGGAGAAGGAATGAGAAGCTTTGAGTGGTTCTGAGAGAATTATGGAATAAGGGGGGGTTATCACAGAAAGTTAAGGATAAGTATGTTTGAAAAAATTTGTGTACCAGCGGGTTGTATGGGTGTGAAACGTGGGGTTGAATGCCAGGTCCAGGAAGAAGTTGGAAGTATTTGAGATGAAGGGGTTGAGAGCGGTTTGTGGGGTTAGCAGAAGGGAGAGGATTAGGAATAGTGGTGAGGGAGAGATGTGATTGGAGGAATGGGTTGGTGGGAAGAAGCGGAGAAGGGAATGTTTAAGATGGTACGGGGCATTAAGTGAGAATGGAGGAACTAGAGAGTGTTAGGAGAGTCTGGGGGCGGAAGGGGGATAGGAGGAGAGGAAGGGGAGACTCAAGAAGGAGGTGATGGATGGAATAAAGGAGATGCTGGAGGAGGGAGGGATGAGGGAGGAGGAGGGTATGTTGGCGGGAGATAGAGTGGGGTGGAGGAGTTGGGTGAGGGCGAGATGAGAGGAAGTGTGAATGAGAGAGGCTGTACGTACCACTACCGCTCAAGCGGGAAAAAGTGTAGTAAAATAAATAAATAATAATATATTATATATATTTATATATAATATATAAATATATATATAATATATTATATATATTATATATTAATATATATATATTAATATAATATTATGTATATATAATATATATAATATATAATATATATTATATATATATTATATATATAGAATATATATTTATTATTATAAATATATATATATTAATATATATAAATATATTATAGTATATTAAGTATATTATTTATATATATATATATATATATATATATATATATATATATAAGTATATATCTATATATATTATTATATATATAATATATTATATATAGTAATATATATATATATTATAATATATATATTATATATATATATATATATATATATAATATATATATATATTATATAATTATAGGTATATATATAATATTATATATATAGTATATATATATAGGTATTATAATATATTATATATATATTATAATATATATATATATAGTAGTTATATTGTAAATTTAAATATATATATATATATATATATATATATATATATATATTATATATATAGTATATATATACTAATTACAGTATATATATATATATAATATATATATATATATTATATTACTATAGTATATATATATATATAGTATAGTATATATATATAGTATATATTATATTATATATTATATCATAATATAATATATATATATAAATAAAGACGGACAGAAGCTTTGATATCATTTAATTAGGACGTTTCGGGTTTACCCAAACCCATCATCAGCTAAAACATAAATTAAAATTACAATAAAATTAAAGTTAAAATTAAAATTAATAAATAGTAATATAATAATAAATAATAATATAATAATAAATATAATAATAATAATAATATAATATAATAATAGATAAAATATAATAATATAATATCCACAGTAATAAAGAACAAAAATAGTAAAAAATATAAAACAATTTAAAATAAAATTATATTAAACTATACCTATTATATTACCTGTTTAGTTGACAGTCTTGGGAGGAATGTACAAAAAATAACAAAACAACTGCTTATATACTAGAAGATTGGTTGGGTTGTGTGTTGGTACATTTTTTAAAAAATAAATATAGAATATACATTTGGCAACAATATAATTAATTAAAAAGATAAAATATTTCCTGAAACGGTGAATGATTACAAAGTAAAATAAAAAATAAATTAAAAACCGCAAATTAAACAAAAAAATAATTTAATTGAGAGCCATCTGAGTTAGTGCGGCTTTTGTACTATGTATAAAACAAGAAACTCTCGTAGAAATCCTTCGTTCAAGTAAAACCTGAACGCGAAAGACACACCTTGAAGCTATCCTTTGAGATGTCATGAAGGCTCTCTGAAGAGTGGGTCCTGATGGCAGAGTTTTCGGGTGAAGTTAATGGTCTATTTGTTCTATATGAAAGACCCAGATGTTTTGAAATCCTCAGCTGCAGCTGTAAGCCAGTCTGGCCTACATAACGGGCTTGGCAGTCCGCACAAGAATAGGAATAAATAACTGAGGACCTCAAATGAGCCGGTAAAATATCTTTCATTCTGAAAAAACTATTCATTTTAAAATCATTGACAAGTATAAAAATAATTTTATAAGATGGAAAAACTTTAGAAATTGATATTTGAATTATTTTTAACGAGCTTCGGAGTGTTGGGACCGAAGTAAGGAACTTTTAGATAAACTACTTGCAATGATGAATCCACATCTGGCTGTTTAGGGCGAAAAAGGTCTTCCAAGAATTTGTTAACAAGTCTATAAAATAGTTGCTCTGGAAATAAATTGAATTTAGCAAACTGAGTTAAAAATTGAACTTCTTTATGAAAATTTACCCAAGATGTTGAAAGTTTGTAAGCTCTAAAAATTCGGCATGACAGTCCAGACAACTTGGCGCTCAGAGGAAGGAAGCTGAAAAAATTGGTACCAAGCATAGTTGTGGTAGGCTTTCTATAGATGGAAGTAGAAAAGCCACCTACTGTACGGTGCACTCTGACATCTAAAAAGGGCAATGAGTTCTCATTCTCCTCCTCCATACTAAACCTAATATTCTGATGTTGAATGTTAAGGTAGTCTAAAAATTGTAAGGCATGACTTTGTTCTCTAAAAATCAAAAAACAATCATCAACATACCTTCTATAGAGTAATGGCTTAAAATCTGAGGGGCAGTTCTCCAACCAAGATCTCTCATGGTAGCACAAAAATGCATTGGCAAAAGTGGGACCAAGTGGTGAGCCCATTGCCATACCATCTATCTGCTTATAAAGCTGGCCATCAAAGAGGAAAAGTGTATCATCGGTGGCGAGTTCCAAGAATTTCGAAAATTGATTCCTATTGAGATTACTAACCCTATGTTCAGTTGACGGAAAAAGTCCATTGGTTATGATATTGCGAGTCTCATTAACAGGTATGTTTGTGAACAATGATTCTACATCAAAGCTGACCATAAAGCCCTCCTCAATGGACAATGAAGAAACAAGATCAGAAAACTGAAAAGAATCTTTAAGAGTAAATTCATTACATGTTAATGGCTGTATAATTGGCAGGAGAAATTTGGATACTTTATAAGTGGGAGAATTAATGGCTGAAAGAATCGGTCTAAGAGGAAGGCCTTGTTTATGGATTTTGGGCAATCCATATAGAAGGCCTGGCACTGCACCTGAAGTAAATACAGATTCATAAAAATCAGATAAACCTATTTTCTTTAAACTTCTAAGATAGTTGTTAATTTTATCTTCAATTCTTAAAATATGTGTAAGAATGTTACCTGGTAAAAGCTGAAATTTAGTTGCGTCATCCAATATTAAGAGAAGTTTCTGGACATAAGTTGCTCTATCCAAAATAACTACTCCCTTTCCTTTATCAGGGCGACAAATCACTATTGAGTCATCATTCTTCAGGCCTTTTAGCAATTTAAAATCGCCAAAGGAGAAAACAGGAGAAAATATCTTCTTTCCGTTGAACCCATAAAAATATTTTTTGGACCAATATTCAACATCCCTCAGGCATCTGGAGAAATCACCAACTGGTTGAAGTTTGCTAAGTTGGTGAAGCAACTTTTCAAATGATAAGAAATATTTATAAAAATCAAGTTTAAAAATAGGAAGACAAAAATCCAAACCCAAAGATAAAATTCTCTTTTCAGACTCAGAAAGGCTTCTGCTACTGTAATTGAAGATCACTGAATCCCTTCCACCAGTCAGTTCACCACAAAGGCCCAATCTACTTAGTTTATTGTTTTGTCTGTCCAAAGTGCAGGAGCGAAAACGACAAACCTGTTTAGATACAAAAAAACACAAATATTTAAAATCAATAAAAGATACAGACTGTTCCAACTGTGTTCTTCTTATTATTCTTATTATTATTATTATTATTATTATTATTATTATTATTATTATTATTATTATTATTATTATTATTATTATTATTATTATTATTATTATTATTAATTATTATGTATTGTTAATTATTATTAATTTTTTATTATTATTGTTATTTATTATTATTATTATTATTATTATTATTATTATTATTATTATTATTATTATTATTATTATTATTATTATTATTATTATTATTAATTTTAATTTTTAACTTTCATAATATTATTGTAATTTTAATTTATGTTTTAGCTGATGATGGGTTTGGATAAACTCGAAACGTCCTAATAAATGATATCA
>JABUQX010057332.1:0-30000 GCA_015478945.1 Trachelipus rathkii
CCTACTACGGCTCCGGCTCCGGACTTACCTGTGTGAGCTTAAGGTTATTTGCAACTATTTGAAATTGATCCAGTGCTTTTTTTTGGTACAATCTAATATATTTTATTATTTCCCTCTACTAAATAATATATTTTTGATATAAAAAAATACAACCAGGTCATGCCCTAAGCTTAGTATATTAGCTACGAGGTATTATCCGGCTCCGTGACTCCGTGCTCCGGCTCCAGCTTCCGGCTAAGTGTTATCTGTACCATATGAAAATTGTTCAGCGACCACTGTTTAATAACAATATTTTTTTACAGCCGGTAAAAGAAGATCTTCTTGATAATATAAAAATGATACCCGGCAGGATCCAACCTCCAATCTCCGACTCCGGCTCCGGCTCCCGTACTTCGGCTCCGGTCCGACTAAGGTTTCTGCACTATTTGTAAATTGCCCAGCACTTCTTTTGGCAATAAATTTTTTACCCTAAAAAATATTTCTTGAAAAAGATTTATGCCCGGCTCCGGCTCGGCTCCGCGTCCGGCTCCGGCTCCGGTCTCCGGCTCCGTCTCCGGCTCCTGGCTCCGGCTCCGCTCCGGCTCCGGCTCATCTAAAGGTTTTTGCCACTATTTGAAAATTGTCCTGTGCTTGTTTTGGCAATATATTTTTCCTCCTAAAAAAAATAGTTTCTCTTGAATAAAAATTACAACCCAGGCTCCGGCTCGTCTTCCGGCCCTGCGGCTTCCGGCTCGGCTTCCGCTCCGGCTCCGGCTCCGGCTTCCGGCTCTGGCTAAAACAGAACTCTGACTATTTGACAATTGTTCAGCTCATCTTCTTTAAATAACAATATTTTTTTACTCCCAAAAAGATTTTCTTGATAAATAAATATACTCCTTCAGGATTCACAGCCTTAATTGTACTTTGGTTCGTGCTCCGGCTTCGGCTCCGGCTTAGGATTAAGGTTTCTGCCTATTTGAAAATTGTCTCAGCACTTCTTTTGGTAATGATATTTTTTTACTCCATAAAATATTTCCTTTGGAAAAAATTCTATTGTCCCGGCTATGGCTCGGCTCCGAATTCCGCTCCGGCCTACGGCTAAGGTTTACTGTACTATATGAAAAATTGTTCAGCTACTTTCTTTTATATAACATTTTTTTTACTAGAAAAAGATTTCTTTGTGATAAAAATTATACCCAGGAATTCCCCCTCTCCCAATATCTCCGGCATCTGCACCGGCACAGTCACCGGCTCTGGCTCCGGCTTCGGCTCCCGGCTCCGCTAGGTTTCTGCACTATTTGAAAATTGGCCAGCACTCAGCCACTTTTTTGTAATATATTTTTTTAGGCAAAAAATATTATCTTGTAAAAAATTTATGCCCGGCTCCGGCTTCCGTCACCTAGCTCCGGCTCCGCTTCGCTACCGCATTAGCTATCACTTTGAAAATTGTCATTGCTTGATGTATGGCAATATATTTTTCCCTAAAAATATTTCTTGTAAAACACAATTACACCCAGGCTCCGGCTCCGGCATCGGCAAAGGTTCTTACACTATTTGAAAATTGTCGCAGCACTTCTTTTTTGGTAATATACTTTTTTCACCTAAAAAAATATTTATTGAAAAAAATTATACAACCAGAATCCGGCTCAGGCTCCGGTTCCGACTCCGACCCCGGCTCCAGATTCGGCTCCGGCTCCGGTCACGTTTCCGACTAAGGTTTTTCCACCATTTGATAATTGATCAGTACTTTTTTTGGTAACAAATTTTTTTACCTAAAAAAAAATTCCTTTGATCATTACATAACCAGGATCCGGACATCGGCTCCAGAATTCTTGCTCCGGCTCGGCTCAGCTCCGCTCCGCTTCGAACTTTCACCTATTTAACCGGGTAAAAGCGCGAAGTCTGGGTTGGAATTGGCAAAACAAAAAAAAAGCAAAGAAAAATTCTTATTTGAAAAATATAACATTTTTTTGAACTATGAATATGGAATTGCAAATTTGACTGGAATTGGAATTTTTTTAGTTTGACAACCTCTATAAATAAATTTCTGTATCTAAAAAACCATTTATGAATTTCCAAAAAATAATTACTCAATGAAGTTCAGGAGGAATTTTTCTACTATTTAGATAATAAAAAAAAAATGGGAAAAATTTTGATTTTTGCTCCGGCCTAAGTAGCGGGTCTAGTTATGAAGTCTCCCCGTTCAAAAAATTATTAGTAATACATAGAAGAGAACTGTTGATATTGTTAGAGGACTAAGTAAAACAATTTCATTGATAGGCTTACTTCGTACGAATCTGCGTCCAACGTTGGTGAAAAAAAAAAAAAAAAAAAAAAAAAAAAAACTTCGTTCTTTTAAGGTTGAAATGTTTCTGACTAAAGAGTGGACACCTCGAGTAACCAAAGAAACCTTTTAAATTGAATAAGTCGAACGCAGATTCATCCCAATTCATATTTCTTTTTGTTTGTATTTTTTTTTGTTTGTAACACATAAATTTTGAAATACAGCTCGTACAGGTGAGGCAATATTATATATATATTATATATATATATATATATACTATAATACTATATATATATATATATATATATATATATATATATATATATATAATATATATATTTTATAGCATATATATATATATATATTATATATATATATATATATATATATATATATATAATAATATTATATATATTATATATATATATATATATATATATATATATGATCCTCGTTATATTAAATTGAAAGGCTTGATCAGCTAGAAATTTTCAATCACAAACAGACCACTTTTGTTGTGAAAAACCTTTGGCTTGTTTCGTCCAGATGCTTGGTTCATTGTATATTAAATGAATCATTATAATGAATTTATATTAACATTTCAGTGTACGCTTATAATATTATTTTAGTGATTATATATAATTATTATGTATTTATTGATTATTATTATTTCCGTATTATTATCAATATAATATTATCATTATAAATCTATTCTAGTTAATTCATTATTAATTGTTATTAGTGCAACATCTTAATCCAAAGACTTATGGATTTAAAATTCTTTTCATTATTATTAGTACCTTCAGGTTATGTACTTTAGTTATTTTTATTATTAATCTATTTCCTTATTATTTATTATTATTATTCGTTTTCTTCCCCCATGCCATTTAATCCACACTTATTGTTAGTTTGGACGGGATAATTATTATTATTTATTAATTATTATTTTTGTATATATTTAATTAATATATATATTAATATTTAATATATTATTTTATTGATTATTTATTGATTATTATTAATTATTATTTATTTATTATTCGTACGAGTTTCCAAAAATTGAAGATTATTCCATTTTTATTATTATTGTATTCTGTGGATTAATTATATTGCATTTATTATCAATTTTCGTTTTTTAATTGTTATTAATTAATTATTGAGTTTATATTATTATTAATTATTATTTATGTGTCTGGTATTTATATTATATTAATTAATTATTATTATTGATTTATTATTATTGAGTTGAAAATTTAAAGATTTCAAGTCGGTTATTAGCACAATATAGTGTAAATACGTCTATCTATGTTCCTTTGAAAAACTGAAGATCCGACATAAATATAAAGATTTGTATGTTCTTGTTTATTCAGGTAGATACTTAACAGATGTCATCAATCTTATGTATAGACGATATATATTATGTTTATGCATATCCTCAATTCTCGAGCAAGTGACATCGTGTCAAATGTCTACATGTCAGGGTTTGGACTTGCAATAGAGCCCCATTGTGTGTCTATAATGTATTTGTGTGCTTGACTAATAAAGTAAAGTTATTAATAATTCAATGAATCATCCACGGTTGCCTGTTTTTTTTCACCTGAGCAAATATTCCATTGTTATTGTATTGCAATTAGTCAAAGTGTGATAGCGAGAGTTAAAGCTTGAATTACAACACTCTCTACACTATCTCCACGTAGAGTAAGGCGTTGTGTAAGAATAAATGGAGTCGATAGTGATTGGTTTAATATCATTTAATAGTGGAGTGGAGGGCAGGGATGTGTTATGATTCCTTGATTATTCAATTTGTATAGTGGATGGGGTTATGAAGAATTAGAGGTGGGGGTTGGCAGGGATGTCATAGATATGATGGAAAATGAGAAAGTGTGGGGTTGTTGGCCTAACGGTTGTTGGGCCTATTATATTCGAATTGATTTTGCTGGTACATTTTTGTTGTGGCTGAATTTATCTTTCTCAAGTAGTACGTTTTGAGAGGATTGGTATGGAGATTTGGCTCAGGAGTATTTAAAAAGAGGAGTTTTTGAAAGTAAGAGTAGTTAATAGTAATGTTTATGGTTGTGAGTGAGGAACAGTCCTAAGTTGTGAAGTTAAAGTTAGATGGTTGAGTCCAGCTGGACAAGTGTCTGAGTTTAAATATTTAGGAATATATGTCCTTGGATGAAAAGCGGAACGATAATGCTGGGTGTAGGCAGGAAAATGGAAATGGTCAGAAGAGGGCTGGTAGCAATTAAATCTTGCTGGTGGATGTAAAGGGATAAGTCTTGAGTGTGATGGGTTTTGCATGAGGGTATGTTGTTACCGGTGTTAAATGTATAGTAGTGAGAACTATAGTCTGGAAAAAGAGGTTATAAGATTAAAACACAAAGTGTTTCAGATGGACAACTCTTAGGGACGATCTTAGAGTGTGAGGCGTGCTGCCATGTTAGGTGTGAGAAGAATTGATAAAATTAGGAATGAATGCATTAGGGAGTTGTGTGGTTTGAAGGAAGGCGTAAATGAGAGAATAAACGAGTGCATTGAGATGGTTTGGTCAGATGGAAAGGATGCGGATGTATAGTGGTGAGTGTACTGGGAATCGACCGGTTGGGAGACCGAAAAAAAAGTAGATTGATTCAGTAAAGGAATGTCTGAAGGAAAAGAATGAGAGTTTGGCAGAGGCTAGGAAAAGGTTCATAATAATAGGTGTCAATGGCGGGGTTTTGTGAGGGGGGTATGGCTGTGGGACCGGCCCAGCGGATGAGCCCCACATTGACGAGATACTACAATAAGGGTCCGTCGCAATCTTGTGAAGCCCTAGGGTAGATTTTTTTTTACTGCGACGAGATCACACTTAAAGGTATGGAGGAGATAGTAGGAGGGCTTTCCTTTCGACCTACGTCATGCTCTTCTACTAAACAATTCTATTTTCCGTGAATGTTACTCGCCCTTCTAGTTGGAAGAGACGTGAGGATAAAGAAAGAAGGATATATATACATATATATACATATATATATATATATATATATATATATATATATATATATATATATATATATATATATATATATATATATATATATATATATATATATATATATATATATATATATATATATTTATAACATATATATATATATATATATATATATATATATATATATATATATATATATATATATATATATTCAGGATTGGGTTGAAATATCGTAGTTTATCAATTTCTTTCCCATATTTTGCCATAAGCTCCAATCTAATTCTCTTATCTGATATCTTGTATCACAAATGTATGAATAAGTTGGTCTCTCTATTGGATCCTTTAATTTAGAACAGCATCGTTTCCATCCTTTGGGTGGGGGGGTCTACTTGGTTAACCTCGAGGTTCATTAATTAAATGATTCAACCCCTTGGTTACCCTCGAGGTTCGTTAATTAAATGATTCAAATCTTAATTTGTCACTAGGTCACTGTATACTCCTATATTATTCAAATACGGTATTTATTTGCAAAACAAACTGACTTTTAATAAAACAACTTCCATTTTGGGGGAAAAAAATAGATTTCTTTTAAAATATATTTATTTTATGTATGTAAAATAGCAAACAGTTAAAAACGATTCTATAAAAATTATATATATATATATATATATATATATATATATATATATATATATATATTTATATATATATATATATATATATATATGCTGCCTATATATATATATATATATATATATATATATATTATATATATATATATATATATATAACTATATATATATATATATATATATACCTATAATATAACTATATATATATATATATATATATAACCTTATATATATATATATATATATTATACTTGAGATTTATTAAATGATAAACTTTGCGAATAAAAATTTTAAAAATATTATAAATTATGTAACAGTAACAAAAATTATAATAATAATTCACTGTAAAACATTATGGAATGATAATTAATAAGTCCGGAAAAGCCAGCCTTATAATAATAATAATAATAATAATAATAATAATAATAATAATAATAATAATAATAATAATAATAATACCTTAAATGAGTCTACTTTTGACATCGAGTTTACAAAAAGCAAGGCGATTAGGGGGGACATGGGGGGCCAGTTGCCCTCGCACTTTTTTAATTAATTTGTTTTATATACGAACAGCAATATCAAAGAGAAGAAAATATTGAATTTAGTTATCTTTTACTTTGTGATATTACATTTTAACAAATAAAACGTTTTTTCTTTGATAAATATCACTGCGTTTATTTCGAGTAGAAATTTTTGATTTATTGATAATTTTCAACGGTAGATTTAAGCTATTAAGAAAATTACAGCTTTTTAAAATAAATAGATGCATAACTTGTGATAAATATAACTTAATGAATAATATATAGTTAATATATGTAATAATTAGTACATATAATAAGCATCAATTCCTAGAAATTGTCACAGTATCTCCCCTCTCCTACTTGGTTAATAGCGCTGTCATTCAGCAAGCCTGCGGGACTCCGCCCACAACAGTATGTTTCCATGGTAATCGTTTCGACCGACCAATTAGCTCTGCCGTTTACCGGTCGCCTCGAACAGTCTCAAAAAGTAACTTCTAAAACTAAGATAATTTAGGATTAAGGAACACGCACCACAATTTCGTAGTAATTTTTTTCTTGTGGCATTGAGTACTCTGTGTTCCTAAAATGTTATAAGAGCTTTTGGTTATTGGTGTACTTGTGAATGTGATACTGTTTCCGACTGGTTAACTTGTTAGTGTAGCAAGTGAGAAAAATGAAGAGAGGTGCAAAAGAAACGTTACTGCATTTTTTAAGTAAAAAACAAAAAGAAAGCATTGTAACGGAGAACTCTGTCGCTAATCGGAAGCTAGTCCTGCACCTAGTACTTCCATTGTTAATGACGATCTTGGACCTGACTCTTCATCTAATTTCCTTTGTGACAGTGAAAGTCAGGTTAGCAAACCTCATGTACAATATCTAAATTTAAACCTGTCTCAGACCTCCACAGACGAGATCCACTTTGTGGCAAAGATGCTGCCTTGGAATATTTTAAATACGGACCATTATATGTACTAATTATTAAATATATTAACTATATAATATTCATTAAGTTATTTTTGTCACCAGTTCTGCAACTATTTATTTTAAAAAGCCTTAATTTTCTTAATAGCTTAAATCTATCGTTGAAAATTATCAATTAATCAACAACTTTGAATTTCTACTCGAAATAAACGCAGTGATATTTATCAAAGAAAATCCTTGTTTTATTTGTTAAAATGGAATATCACAAATTAAGGATAACTAAATTCAATATTTTCTTCTCTTTGATATTGCCGTTCGTATATAAAACAAATTAATTAAAAAAATTGGGGGCAACCTTTTCCCCATGCCCCCTCTAATCGCCGCCACATTTTTTTTGAGTCAATGTACAGGACCCACCACAGCACACAAAGAAGCGGCCACACTGGGATGAATAATCAACTCCATGGGTGGGTCCTGACTTAAACATATTTTAAATGTCCTGGAAAATTTGAATTTCGAAATGAAAATTCAGTCAAAAATGAATAAAAACTAAATAAAATTATATCCTTACATTATAAATAGTCCTAATAATACATAACAAAATCATATATTGTAAATAATATTTAATTCTTGAAGATACAAGAAAATAGAGCTACTGCTAGAGTGGGAAGATTCAGATAAAATATGGGATAACCTTTTAGGTGTTATGGACCATAAAGTAGGAAAATGATGACGGTGAATGGGGTCCAGTTGAGACAATTAATAAAGATAGGGTGAACAGATTGCGGGGTATAGCGACGGCAAAATTTGCAGATGGGAGAAGGGTCTCGTGACACGTAGTGGCCGTGAGTGATATTGGTGTGGCCAATACGGAGGCGTGCAAGTATCACCTCGTGTAATCGCTTTCGTCGGTGGGAGGAAGACCACTCACCAATGCTCGGCTTTATATTTCTAAGTTTCGCTCCCCACTGATCACTCGTCCAGCACTCTTGCCAATAAGACCGAAAGCTTTGTCGGAGAGCAGGATAGTAATCAGTTGATGGGAGGCGGCCTTGTCGATTGGCTTCCGGGAGGTACCTGGAACAGCTCCAAAAAAGAGGCGGCCATTTTGGCCTCTCTGTCGGCGATTTCAATGCCGGTTACTCCTATATGAAAGGGGTCCAACATAGTATGATTTGTTTTTTAAAGGAGTGGAGCAGCCGAAGAAATTGTTGTACAGCGGATACCATTGTTTTTTTTTAGAATAAGGGGTATTAAGCGCCTGGAGTGCGCTGAGCGAATCTGAATAAATGACATAAGATTGGTCTTGGTTAAAGAATAGAATTCGAGAAAGGGGAATCATTATAGCCATTAATTCTGCCGTAAAAATTTAAGCATGAGAGGGGGGGGGATGGTATGGAAGAGGTTGCGGTCAGGAAAGACAGCAGACGAAGCCACACTGTTCAGTTTAGAGCCGTCAGTAAACACTGAAGTAAATACACCGTGAGCTGCGAAATGAGATAAAGATGATGCCTTAACAAGGCAGCAGGGTGGCTAGATTTGGAGAGAGAGTTCAGGACCAAGCAAATGCTGGGAGCAGGGAATAGAAAAGGTGTATACCCTTCGTCATAAAGGCAGCACCTTTTGCAAAGGGATGTTGAAGAAATTAAGATATATATATATATATATATATATATATATATATATATATATATATATATATATATATATATATATATATATATATATATATATATATATATATATATATATATATATATATATATATAATATATATATATATATATATACTACTATATACTATACTGTATATATATATATATATATCACGGGACCCACCTCCCTCCCATCTACAAATTTGCAGTCGCCATACTGCCGTAGCCATATCTTCATTGATTGTCCCCAACTGGACCCATTCGCCGTCGTCATTTTCCCTACTTTATGGTCCATAACACCTTCTAAAAGGTTATCTTATCCGAATCTTCCCACTTTAGCAGTAACTATTTTCATGTATCTACAAGAATTAAATATTCTTTACAATATTTGATTTTGTTATGTTATGTAATATTAGGAATACTTATAATGTAAGGAAATTTTTATTTAGCTTTTTATTTATTTTTGACTGAATATTCATTTTGCCATCCAAATTTTCTTTGACATTTAAAATATATGAGCCAAAACCCACCCATGAAGTTGATTATTCAACCCAGTGTGGCCGCTTCTCTGTGAGCCGTGGTGAGTCCTGTACATTGACTCAAAAAGAAAAAAAGTATATATATATAATATATATATATATATATATATATATATATATATATATATATATATATATATATATATATATATATATATATATATATATAATTATATCTTTTTTCAACATAACTATATATATATATATATATATATATATATATATATATATATATATATATATATATAATGCTAAACATTGTCTTTCTTTAGTATTAAAACAAATGGCAATGAAATGATAAATTGGTGATTTAGGTTACCAAGTATATCCAAATCGGTGAAAAATGGCAAGTAAAATTCTTTGGAATATCAGATAAAATTTCTTCATTCTTGAGATTCTTTTGAAGACGATTGAGGACTCCCGAAGTGAGCGTTGATTTCTTGCAGCGTTTTGCCTTTTGTTTCATACACGTATGTGATACAAAATATCAAATTGACAACAGTAAACCCACCAAACAACCAGTAAACTCCGTATTCGAAAATAACAGTCTGAAATTTCGTTTAAAAACGTTATTTATAGGAATTGTATTTTATGAAAAATAATTTTTAAATCACTAATATGAAACAAAGAAATTTCTAATACAATTTTTCTTTTTTATATAAAAAAATTAATAAATACTTATAAATAAAATATTTCGTCACAATAATGCGATCACGTTTTGAAAGTTTCTAAACCAATTCTCTTCCTACAAATATTCTTTTTCTAGACTTTATAAAATTGGAGCAGGAAAATAGGTTAGGTCTAGGGTTGGTCGACAACGGTACGGTGAGCGATGCGAATATTTGGGTGCGGTGCAGTTGTAAAAATATAATAGTGATGATACTGAGTAGGGCTGGTGCACCACCTGGTGCGGGGTGGGGCAGGGAGGTGCGGTTAGGAAAATTGACGTCCTTGACCAACCCTAGTTAGCTAATTATTCGAACCCAGTTATTAATCACGTAATAAAACATTCTATAATTTTTTAAGTTCAGAATCAATCTCGCCTCTTTCGAGTTTGCTACTTTTCATTTCTAAACTTTGCCCAGTGTGGCCGCTTCTTTGTGAGCCGTGGTAGGTCCTGTACATTGACTCAAAAAAAATATCTAAACTTTATTTTTTCCTTTTCCCTACACTAAATCTTTTCTTCCTTTTACGTTCATACACACAAACGCACACACATTATAGTTGTAAACTGACAGGTAATGATAGTAGCAAAATCTTGGAGCACGAAAAAAAAAAAAATGCATCTACCTTTTCTGTCATATTTTGAATTAAAAACATAAAAAGAAAAAATTCAATCAAAAATGAGTATCCTTTTTTTATATATTTATTAAAATCTCTTGCTTTACTCCAACTTTTAACGTTAAAAAAAAGTATGAGGTTATGTGTTCTATGTGTGCCTACAAGATGCCTTGCATCTACAAATATTTGAAAAAATTTCATATTTTTTCGTAAATTTATAGCTATCAAATACAAATATATGAATTTTTTTTATATTTTTCCGTAAATTTATAACTATAAAATACAAATATATGAAAAAATTTCATATTATTTCGTAAATTTATAACTACTATCAAATACAAATATAGAGAATAATCAAAATAAATTGTCATTACCGTTAAAGGTTGATAAATAAGCGTAGTTATAAAGGCCCATGTCCAGTTTGACATCGCAACAATACTAGATGAAAGTTCCTTCACTTCAGGACTAAACAATTCACCTTAAAAAAAGAAAAAAAAAATACAAATAATTAATAAAGTTTCGTTACTATTTTGGCGGCATCTAAAGTTAAAGGCGAATACGTTCAATAAAAACTGTCAAAGAGAAAACTATATTTATTGAAACTACAAGATATATCTTGAAAAATCAACTTTGAAATGAGAAATTTTGAACTAATTAAATTAAAGTTAATTAAATTAAAAGAATTAAAATATGAAAGGTCACTTAAATCATTTACAATGAAACTCAAAATATTCTATATTAATAAATATTATTATTATATTATTATTATTATTATTATTATTATTATTATTATTATTATTATTACTGTCCTGGTCATCTTTTAATAGTACATGAAAAGTCCCAAACCAAACTTGAGGTAAACCACAAAAATGCATCTTATGGAGGCCCTCCTTTTATAGTTGCTCACAAAAGTTATTGTTCGGTTGCATAAAATACTTGTTCATGTTATTATTATTATTATTATTATTATTATTATTATTATTATTATTATTATTATTATTATTATTATTATTATTATTATTATTGATACCATTGTTATTATCTAATTCTTATTAGGATTTGAAATATTATGATTTGGAATACTGTTTGTAATGTTTGTATTGATACTCTTATTATTATTAGAACAAATTTTATTATTATTGTTATTATTATTATTATTATTATTATTATTATTATTATTATTATTATTATTAATTTGACTCATTATTATTATTTTTATTTCGGATCTCAAAGGACACAACACTGTGTTGCAATTAGTAGCCCCATTTCAGACACTAGGGAAATTACTTTGTTTTATAATTTATTGGTATATTGAAATTATAAAATATTGGACTATATAATATAAACCTGTGTGTGTGATCTTTGTTATTAAATGATTAACTTGTAACTTCTCTATCTTAAATAAAAAATTTTGAATTTGAATTTGAATAATAATGTATTATTAATCGATTTGAACTCATAGTAACATTGTTTGCTGAAGGGATTACCAAAATTTCTGAAGTTCTAAATCCAAAATTTGATAACTTTATTTGACAGCCTGCAGCAAGTAGAGTTTACAGACTACAGAGCATGGGAGACAAATATCTAGTCAATCAATGCAACTAATACAGATAAATGTAAAATAAATTAATCTTAGAAAATTCAATGAAAATGGTTGGAAAAAAACAAACTAAAATAGTAATTGTTGAATAATAATAATAATAATAATAATAATAATAATAATAATAATAATAATAATAATAATAATAATAAACGTCAATAAAACCTTACCCATCATGAGCCATGGAATGGGGCCAAAACCAACAGAAAATGAGATTACATACAGAATGAGAGAAACGAGAGGAAGCCACCCAATATCTTCAGCGACGGATGGACTGAATTTCAAATAATAAAAGAATATTCCCAAAGCAGCTGTTAATGGAAAGGAATGTATATTTTAATTATATACTTGTATTAAATACAGAAATATATTTATTTACCAAAAAACTACCTTTTAACGTGCTTTATCCACTATTAAGATGGTAACACCACAGGAAATCGAACTTTAAGGCAGGCTATCCCAAATCAGCGCCACCAACATGTTCGCAGTCAAGTTTTAATTCTTGCCCCCAGGTAGATAAATCCAACTGCCGTGGAGGATTTGAACCAGCGTCCTCTCGTATGAGAGTCGGCGACTCAGCCTCTGCGCCACGAGGCGTTATATACTGCAAATTTTGCAATATACATTTAGCTTATATAAATCACTTATGGGAAGATAAAGAAGAATTACCTCATCTGGGTTTGAACCACTAAATGTTGAAACTGAGAATCAACGTACCCACGGTAAAGCGCCGCGTATGTAGATTCTTAGTTGCAACATGTAATGGTTCGACCCCAGAGGAGGAAAGTTTCCTTTATTTTCACATAGTTTTCTGTATATTTACTAATTTAGTTATTGCGATTATTGCAACTTTAAAATAATTTAAAAAATTTATATACTTCATTTAATTATAAATTTTAAATATCGCTTCAAAAACCAAGAATGTGCGATTTTGTAGTTTAGAGTTTTCGCGATTTTAAAATTTAATTTGAACCGAAAAAATTATGTTTTTTTATTCCTTCAAATTATTCAAGCCCTAGGCATAATACTCATAACAGCGTTTTTCGCATAGACCTGTCTAAAATAAGGAAGAAAATAAGCACATTCATGATTTTGGCAAAATGGTGAAGATTGACAACATATATATATATATTCCTATGAGAACAAAAGTAAAATATACACAAAAAAAATAAAATTCATAACCAATAAAGGCAATCCATGAGCTTTAATAACATCTTGAGTAAAACAATGATTTTTAACAATAGTTTGTGTTCCTGCGCACTTTTTCAATCGTAACGCATTTTAAAAAAACTTCATAATGAGAATTTTTAAGTGATATTTTTTTTTGGGCATTGCAAAAGCATTTCACGAGTCAACGTTCATATTTGTAAACAATGGGAAGGCAGGATAGCCTATTCTAGGGAATTATGTAAATTTAAAAGAGCGTGCAGAGTATGAGCGATACGTCCTGATATATGACGTTACTACTTTCCATAATGTGGTCCAAAAACAGGATAACTCATAATTTGTCATATTATGACAATTTGGTCGCAGGAACGAAACTACTATCATTTTATTAAAAGAATATTAACAAATACTCACATAACGAGATAATCATAATCAACATAAATACTCACTTAACGAGATAACATAATCAACATAAATACTCACTTAACGAGATAATCATAATACTAGAAGAAAATATCAAAAGAGCTTTCCTCCCAGCTCGGTCCATCAACAAAGAACCAATAAATGTTCCCACAATTTGAGTTAATCCTATTATGATGCTAGACACATTTGAAGACAAATTTGAACCAGCTTTCTGTAATTATATATATATATATATATATATATATATATATTATTCTCTGGGTGTGTGTGGAGAGCCACATATATATATATATATATATATCTATATACATATGTATAAAAATTTATATATAAATATATTTATATATATATATATATATATATATATATATATATATATATATATGATGCTCTGGGATGTGTGTAGGAGCTTCAGATTGATAAGTGTTGGGGGACTTAAATGGTTTGATAGGTGATCAAAAAAAGGGATGGTATAACAGGCTTGGGGTGGCGGGAGAAATGAGAATGGTAGGAAGGTGATTGATTTCTGGAAGAGAGAGGTATGTGTGTTAAGTAATACTTTCTTTAAACACAAGAGTATCCATAAGTATACCAGAGTTGGTGTAGGTAGAGATGGTATCGAAGTGAAAAGTATGATGATTTTGTGTTGGTGAATGATAAGAAGTAAGGTGTTGGATGTTAAATCAGTTAGGGTGTAGGAATGGGATTATCGGAATCATTATGTTGTTCTATGGAAAATGTTCCCCTGTCATGGATAGAGAGGTAGGTGATTGGTATTGGGGGAAATTTGGCCCTCGTGTGACGTCATGACGATAAGGATAAGAGCGCTCTCTGGAGACAGAAAATGTAACAAAATCTACTAAGGCAATATGTGGGAGAAATTGGAAGCAATTGTTAGTAGGCAAAGGAAGTGTGTAGATGTGCTAAAAGTAGGAAGTAAGAATGTTAATGGTGAGTGGTGGAATGAAGAGGTGATGAAAGCGGTTAAAGGCAAAAAAGAAGCGTGGTTGACTACTAAAAGCAAATGATGAAGATTCAAAAGAAAGATGCTTGGAAAATTATATATAAGGAGGAAAAAGAAATACTAAAAGGTGTATACGTAGGAGAAAACAAGAGGTAAATGAACAGTTTGGAAGGAGGATGAATGAGGACACACAAGGGAATAGGATAGCTCTTCTGGAAGGAAGCGAAAGGTTAAGAATGAGAATATGGGAATCTGCTTAAGAGAATAATGAATAGGATGGTGCTGTAACTGATGAAATGGATGTGAGGGGAGTGTGAAAGAACACTTCGAAAATCTGCACCAATAACAGTAATGATGAGGTGTTAGTGAATGTGTGGTTTTTGATGGTGAAGAATAGTATTTTTGGGGTGATGAGGCCAAAGGTAAGGAGGTGAGGTAATGGGTAGGGGTGTGAGAAAGAAGAGAATGGTAAAACAGGCAGATGAAATTACTAGTGAAATGATCACGAGCGAGATGGTGATTGATTGGATTTGAAGTTGTGTAATAAAAAGCGTTTATGGAGGGTATAGTTCCACGGGATTGGAGGAGAGTGGTATAGTACCCTGCATAAGGGTAAGGAGAAAAGGGGAACTGTAAAAATTAGGGGAACAAGTTTATTGAGGGTTGTAGGGAAAATATGTGCTGGTATTTGTTCGAAATAGTGTCAAGTGTCTGAGGAATTGATTGGCGAAGAACAAGGAAGTTTAGGAGTGGTGGTAGAGGATGTGTGGATCAAATCTTCACATTGAAACAAATGATTGAGAAAAATGAGGGAGAAGAAGAATAAATTGTATTTAGGTTTTATGGATTTGCAACAGGCGTATGATAGAGTTAATAGGGAAGCGTTATGGCAGGTATTAGTGATATATGGTGTTGGTGGTATACTTGTAAAGAATACAAAGTATGTATGACGATAGTAAAGTGTGTAAGAATAAATGGTAATAGATTGTTTAGATTAGTGGAGTAAGACAGGGTTGTGTTATGTCTCCTTGGTTATTCAATTTGTAAGGTGATGTTGCAAAGAGTTTGAGTGTGGGGAAGGTGGGAATGGTGTCTGAATGGTGGAGAATGGAGTTGAGTGGAGTGCCTGCACTATTATATGCGGATGATTTGGTTCTGTGGGTGAATCTGAAGAGAGTTTTAGAGATTGATAGAGAGATTTGGCAGGGTGTGTGAAAGGAGGGGCTTGAAAGTAAACGTGGATAAGAGTAAGGTTATGGTTGTGAGTGAGGACACTCCTCAGTGTGAAGTTATGTTAGTGGTATGTTGGAATAAGTGGGTCTGAGTTAAATATTTAGGGTATATTGGATGAGAAGGAAACGGACGATGCAGAGTGTAGTGGTGTTGTGAATGGCAGGAAGGTGGGTTTGCACAACCGTTGGTGAATGCAGGACTAAGTCTTGAGGTGGCAGGGTCTTACATGAGGTATGTTAAGTTGAGTTATTGTATGGTAGTGAGACTATGTCTGAATAAGAAGTATAGATCTAAAGTTCAATGTGTTCAGATGGACAATCTTAGGGGTGTGCTAGGTGTGAGAAGAATTGATAAAGAGAGGAATGAACGTAATAGAGAGGGTGTGGTGTGAAGAAAGGGGTAAAATGAGAGAATAAATGAAAGTGCATTGAGATGGTTTACCAGGTGGGAAAGGATGAATGATGGTAGGTTGATGAGGGTGGTGAGTGTGTTGGGAACTGATCGGGTTGAAGAAAGTGGATTGAGTTTGGTGAACGAGCTGAAGGAGAGCAAATGTGGAGCTTAGCAGAGGCGAGCATGATAGGAGAGAATGGCGGTTTTTTTTGAGGGGGTATATTGAGACGCACGTTTAGGTGGATTTTTCTGTCTGTGACGAGCTCCCACCAATTAATGGTACAGAGGGGGCTGGGCTTTCTTTCGACGTTTGTCATGTTCTTCCGCATGCTACGCACCTTACCCCAAATCTTGGGGCAAAGAGGAAGGTGAAGAAAAAGAAAGAAAGATATATATATATATATATATATATATATATATATATATATATATATATATATATATATATATATATATATATATATATATATATATATATATATATATATATATATATATCTTTCTTTCATTATCTACCTTTTTTCCCCAAGATTGGGAGTAAGATGCGCTACAAGCATCGGAAAAGAAAAGCAGTAGGAGATCATGACAAACGTCGAAAAGAGCCCAGCCTTACCGCCCTCTGTACCATTAATGAAAGAACCGTCAATTAGAAATCACCCCGCCATGGGACCGCGACGAACCATTAACATGGTAAGTCGTCAAGTGTGGTTCATCCCCTGCCCAGGTGGGCCACAACCATACCTACTCACAAAACCCTTCTCTCCTATCATGCACCTTTCTTCTCGCCTCTGTCAAACTCACATTCTCTCCTGCAAACATTCTTTTACTGACTCAATCCACTTTTTCTTCGGTCTCCCAACCGGTCGGTTCCCAACACACTCACCACTATATATATATATATATATATATATATATATATATAGATATATATATATATATATATATATATTTATATATATATATATATATATATATATATATATATATATATATATATATATATATATATATATATATATATATATATATATATATATATATATATATATATATATATATATGTCGAGCAACATTTTTTTAAGAATTGCTTTTTAGTTTACTAAACAGGAGAGTTTAAAAACGTTCACTTACTAGATAATAACAAGCTCAATAAACTTTAGTTAAATTGTTTGCAACGTTTTTCTTAAAAAATCTTGGGTACTCAAGATGTAAAATAAAAAAACTTTTGAAATTACTGGGAACTTTTTCTTGTCGTATTTCTTTATTAATAAAAGTCGTGGTAGAAACAGGTCAGAGTTCGCATGACACCCACCAAGAGAACACAAATCAAATCAACGTTCAGAATATGGGTTAATATCCCTAGAAAAACGATGCTTAAAAATGTTTTAAATCAAAGATGGTAGAAGAAAGAATGTTCCATGCTTTTCCCTGTGTATGGGGAAGAAAGAATTTCCAAAACGTACATTCTGTGTATCGTAAGATTCGACTAAAAATAGTGGTAGCTGGGTTGGGGTTTCGCAACCACTTATTTATGTCCTAAGTATGTTCATGCATGAATCGGATTTATAGTGCAAGTTTGCGAACCTCACCCCTAGTTCTGGCGAACCAAAGGGCGGCTAATGATGATGACCAAGAGAATCGATGAGAAAATTTAATAAATATATTAGCAATGAAAGCCAAACTATTTCAAAAATCTTTAAAGCTGCATGGCGGCATTGACTGTTGATATCTACCCATGTGAACAGATGCAAAGGGAAAGAGGATATATTACAGTATATCTCTTATTATTACCTCCTATAGGTAGATGACTAGATGTTTGATAAGATTGAAGTGATTGATAAGATTAAAGTGATGGATGTATATATGCATTTTTGTTGGAGGTATAAACATACGAATGGAAAATTAAGAAATATAAGAGAGAAAGTAGTTGAAATGTAAGTAAATGTAGAAGCAATTGAATAAAAACGTGAGAATGATGACGAGATAGCGTGCTAGGGGATAGAAAGCAAAATCACTAATGTTTTTAACTTTGTGGTATATTCAAGTGGTGGAAGACACTAAAGAATTGGGGAATGATTACAGGACAATTGAAAATGGTAGGGTATTCTAAATATTTTTGTACACATTATATAAAGAAAGTTAATAATTTTGAAATAATTCCAACCTCAAAAATAGACGCCAAGTTAAAAAGAACTGCGTTGATTCCAGAAAACTGTTGGAAGAACATCAATCCAATAGACATCAAAAAAGGCTTCAAAATATATGGCTTTTTGAAATCGGAAAATGTTGCTTTTTTTCGGCGACTTTCCTCCAAAGATTCCCGGATTGCTTGAAGCTCAGTTTCAATCCCATCATAACTGTCCCCTGTTTAAAAATAGTTTGAGTGCTTTACAATTTATTTCTTAAGTGTCTCAAAGCGGAATCAATAGAGAATTCTGTCTAACAATGCCTTCCTTAAAAAATTATAATAAGGATTATTAATCCATATTCTCTAAAACAGAAAAGTTAACCAACTTTGAAATATTACAAAAAAAATAAAATAAAAAAAGACAGTTACCTCTAAATGATTTTAACGCTGCTTCAGCCTCTTGGTCCCTTCCTTTGGAAAGAAGGTAAAAAGGAGATTCTTTGCAAAACAACATGAGAAGAGAACAAAGGCATGGTATTACAGCACAAGAAATGGCGATGTACCGGAAGTTTGTAAATGGAACTCCCATACAATAACCAAAAAGTATTCCCACATACACCAAAAGTTGGAATCCACTTCCTACAATATATATATATATATATATATATATATATATATATATATATATATATATATATATATATATATATATATATATATATATATATATATATAATATATATATATATATATATATATATATATATATATATATATATATATATATATATATATATATATATATATATATATATATATATATATATATATATATTTACCTACATATATATATATATATATATATATATATATATATATATATATATCAACATTAATACAATTCGATTGAATCTTTGGATTTGTGTGAACCACTTTATTAAAATATGTATTTTTTCTAACCTTTTCAATCAAAGATCTGCTCTCCAAACATATCAGTACTCCGGATCTTTATCTTTCCCATAATAGTAACCTTTGACATCTACTTTATTCCCAATACGAAGAGCGATCTTCAAATCAACAAACATCTTCTCTAATTGGTCTTTCAGTCTGTGCTACTTTTTCGGAATGCCTTCAAATTATTCAATTACCTACCATCATCTTTAACAACTATTTGAAAAGCAAATTAATCAAGCTAACATTCTCCAAAATTAAACAAGTAGCTTCTTTAACCTTATAATAACAATACTGACGTATTAAATTTCAGTTGAATTTTAATATATGGCTATAAGGCACATTAAAGGAAAAAAAATAGATTCACTTACTTACATAAGTCGACCATATGATATCCTGATATCCTAACCACAAAAATAAGACACACTAATATTTTAGAAAATAGAAGCCGAAATTAAACACTAATACAAGTATAAAAATTACTTCTATAAATGCTTAGAAAAAAGAAGCTAAACATTGTTTACCTAAAGCTCCTCGAATCTGAGGCGAAGAAAATTCCGCGACGTATGTTGGAACTGATAATGAAATCAAACTGCAATAAAAGCCTGTGATAATTCTTCCTATAATTAACATAGCAAAATTCTGAGCTGCAGCTGAAATAAGCAAGTATATATATATATATATATATATATATATATATATATATATATATATATATATATATATATATATATATATATATATATATATATATATATATATATATTAGAGGTAAGTCTGGTCCGGCCGGGAATTCCGCCGAATATAGCCTGCCCGGTTCCGGCCGAATTTGACAAATTCCGGCCGGAACCGGAATTATAATTTACTTCTGAGAAAAATTTGATGGAAGGGATTATTTTACATAACCCATAGCCCATCTTTAACAAAATAATAGTATTGTGTAGCATTCTATACAGTGTATTACATCTGCAGTATTATTTGAATAGTTTTAATCACAAATCCTCTAATATATATTTATGATATCTCATTGTATCCAATCTAGAATTATACTGAGATAGTATATATATATATATATAGTATATATATATATAGTACACATATAAGAGAGTATATAGTAGAAATATATATACAAATATATATTATATATATATATATATATATACGGTATATATATATATATATATATATATATATATATATATATATATATATATATATATATATGTTATATATATATATATATATATATATATATATATATATATATATATATATATATATATATATATATATATATATATATATATATATATAAAGTTAACTTTCTTTAAACACTTTTGAAAATATTGCTGAATTGTGGTGAAGTAAAAGAAAAACTGTTCACCAGTATTGGGCGATATTTTTAAACATTTTTCCTCAAATATATTTCCTGCTTCTGAAAATGAAAATAATTTCACTGAATATATGGGGGAGACTGGAAAGGAGAGTAATTTTTGGGCTAGTACTGCTATGTTTGGAAATTTAGCTTTGGTCACTTTCCCCCACTAATTCTTCTTTTTCCAGATTATAAATTGATTTCTCTGGTAAAAAAAATTTCAATTTCTTTAAGAATTTCACCTTTTGAAGACACCATTGATTTTCCTTTTTTTTTGTTTTTACACTAACTTACTCGCTGTCACTTTCACTTTCTTCAAACTAAGTAACTTTGCAGTAATTTCTTTTCTTAATGCTCCTGATGATTTTAAGGTACTTGGCAAATCCAAGTTCATGTAGATAATGCTTGTTTCTGAAAATGGATGGATGACTCATCGCCTGAACCTTCTTCTGTACTGCTACTACTATTATCACTTTCTACCTTCAATTATTTGCATATTTCTTCAAGCATCCATTTTCTACTCAATTCTCTTATTTCATTAGAAAATAAAGTCAGTTTGTATCTTGGGTCTACTACAGTACTTAAAACAATTATCTTGTTTTGATATATGTCTATTGATCCTTTCTCTTCCTTTTTATTCATAAATCTAAACTATAATGCCTTCTTCAGCTTTTCTTTTAAAGTCTGAACTCTGCTGTCATCCTCAGAGTTTGAGAGATATGCTGGAAAGCTCAAATATGGAGAATAATTGATAATATAATTGATTTTGCCTTATAGTTTCCGTAACCATGAGAAATGGTTGCAAAACTCTTAGAATTTTTCAAGTATTTGCCATTTATTAGCAGTCAAAGCTTAAATGATTGATTGTTCTATAATATAAACTTGCAGAGGTCTTTTCAAACATTCAATTCTTTCTAGAATCAAATATGTGCTATTCCATTTGTATTAATATCTTGTATTGGCATAAGTGGGCTTGCAAGATGTGGATCCAAGTCTCTTTGTATTCTTTTAAGTTCATTACAGCTTAAAAACTGGAATGATTGAAATGTTTACAAATATTCCTACATTTCTTTATTACAAATATTCCTACATTTCTTTATTAAATCACACTGTTCTTTGAGAAAATAAGGCATCTTTAATAAATTGAAGTTTATTATGAATAAAACAAGAAAATATCCTGCTAACTTAGTTCCAAGACATGTTATATGCTCCATCTCGAAGGATCAAATGGATTTTGTTAGGAGGAATTTCCCAATTATTCATCATAATTTCAAAACTCATAGTGATTTTAATTCCAGAATGAGAACCTGGGAAATATACTTGCAATGGAGTACACACAGTCCATTTTTTTTTAAACTCGCTGGTAAGCCAGAGTGCAGTTAAAGAAATAAATGACTCGTTTGAATTATTTAGCTCTCTATATATTTGTAGTAAATGATATCTGATCAGCCCTAGAAAACTTCTCAAATACTGCTGATCATAATTTCCTGTATGAAGTTGGTAACATCTCTACAAAATATTTTCTACTAGGAATAAGATATTTTGGTTGAAGATGGGCAATAAGTTCTATGAATCCCTACTCTTCTGTGAATGGCTGGTTACTCATTGCGATAAAATTCATTATTTTCTGGGATTTGGGGTCATTGATATGCCAAATCTTTTTGGGGAGAAACTCCTTGAAACTCCCTTATCTCACGGCTTGGATCTATTGCTCTTTTGTGGTTTCCCTGTTCTGGAAAATACAAGACTCTCCTTTTTACTATTAAAATTTTTGGACATCCAGATATTCCCTTCGATGATGATTTTCCATATGTTCATGAAGTGACGTTGTACTAAATGAAAGATTTTATGTTGAAAGTTATACAAAATATTTTTTTTACATTTCTTTATAGTTAAATGAAAGTTCATAACAAATTCCGGTTCCGGCCGGAATTTTTTTTGTGATTCCGGCTAATTCCGGTTCCGGCCGGAACTGTGAACCCAGTTCCGGTACATTCTAATATATATATATATATATATCTATTTAAAGAGAGATATATAAAGAAATATATATATATATATATATATATATATATATATATATATATATATATATATATATATATAATATATATATATATATATATATATATATATATATATATATATATATATATATATATATATATATATATATATATATATATATATATATATATATATATATATATATATATATATATATATATATATATATATATATATGCGGATGTGCTAAAGTGGGAAGTAAGAATGTTAACAGTGAGTGGTGGAATGAAGAGGTGATGCAAGCGGTTAAAAGTAAAAAAGAAGCGTGGTTGAATGTACTAAAAGCAAATGATGAAGTTTCAAAAGAAAGATGCTTGGAATTATATAAGGAGGAAAAAAGAACTAAAAGGTGCATACGTAGGAGAAAACAAGAGGTAAATGAACAGTTTGGAAGGAGGATGAATGGGGACTTACAAGGGAATAGGAAGCTCTTCTGGAAGGAAGCGTGAAAGGTTAAGAATGAGAATAAGGGGAACCTGCTTAGAATAATGAATAGGGATGGTGTTTTTGTAACTGATGAAATGGATGTGAGAGGAGTGTGGAAAGAACACTTCGAAAATCTGCATAATATTGGCAGTAATGAAGAGGTGATAGTGAATGTGTGTGGGTTTGATGGTGCAAGAAGGAATAGGTATTTTGGGGATGAGGTTATTAGCAAGGAGGAGGTAATAGGTAGAGTGAGAAAGTTGAAGAATGGTAAATCTGCAGGTATAGATGAAATTACTGGTGAAATGATCAAGAACGGAGGCGAGATGGTGATTGATTGGATTTGGAAGTTGTGTAATAAAGCGTTTATGGAGGGTATAGTCCCGAGGGATTGGAGGAGAGCAGTAATAGTACCCTTATATAAGGGTAAGGGAGATAAGGGGAACTGTAGAAATTATAGGGGAATTAGTTTATTGAGTATTGTAGGGAAGATATATGCTGGTGTTTTGGTCGAAAGAGTGCGTCGAGTGACTGAAGGACTGATTGGTGAAGAACAAGGTGCATTTAGAGTGGTAGAGGATGTGTGGATCAAATCTTTACATTGAAACAAATGATTGAGAAAATGAGGGAGAAGAAGAATAAATTGTATCTAGGTTTTATGGATTTGCAACAGGCGTATGATAGGGTTAATAGGAAAGCTCTATGGCAGGTGTGTTAGTGATATATGGTGTTGGTGGTAGGCTTCTGAATGGAATCAAAAGTATGTATGACGATAGTGAGGCGTGTGTAAGAATAAATGGTGTCAAAGGTGATTGGTTTAGTATTAATAGCGGAGTGAGGCAGGGTTGTGTTATGTCTCCTTGGTTATTCAATTTGTATATGGATGGGGTTATGAAAGAATTAGAGGTGGGGGTGGCAGGAAATGGTGTTAGAATGATGGAGAATGGAGATGAGTGGAGGGTGCCCTACCTATTATATGCGGATGATTTGGTTTTGTGTGGTGAATCTGAAGAGAGTTTGAGAGGATTGGTAGAGAGATTTGGCAGGGTGTGTAAAAGGAGGGGGTTTGAAAGTAAACGTAGATAAGAGTAAGATTATGGTTGTGAGTGAGGACAGTCCTCTGTGTGAAGTATATTAGATGGTGAGCAGCTGGAACAAGTGTCTGAGTTTAAATATTTAGGATATATGTTGGATGAGAAGGGAACGGATGATGCAGAGTGTAGTAGGAAAGTTGTGAATGGCAGGAAGGTGGCTGGTGCAATTAAATCGTTGGTGAATGTAAAGGACTAAGTCTTGAGTGCGCTAGGGTCTTACATGAGGGTATGTTGTTACCTGTGTTATTGTATAGTAGTGAGACTATGGTCTGGAATAAGAAGTATAGGTCTAAAGTTCAATGTGTTCAGATGGACAATCTTAGGGGCATGAACGTATTAGAGAGTTGTGTGGTATGAAGAAAGGGGTAAATGAGAGAATAAATGAAAGTATGTTGAGATGGTTTGGTCATGTGGAAAGGATGAATGAAAGTCGGTTGGTTAAGCGGATGTATAGTGGCGAGTGTGTTGGGAACCGACCGGCTGGGAGACCGAAGAAAAAGTGGATTGAGTCGGTGAACGAATGTCTGAAGGAGAGAAATGTGAGTTTGGCAGAGGCGAGAATAAAGGTGCATAATAGGAGTGAATGGTGGGGTTTTGTATGGGGGCATGGTTGTGGCCCACCTGGGCCAAGGATGAACCCTACATTGACGATTTACCATAGTGAGGGTCCGTCGTGGTCCCATGAAGCTCTAGGGTGGATTTTCTGTCTGTGACGAGTTCTCACTAATTAATGGTACAGGGGGGCGGTAAGGCTGGGCTTTCCTTTCGACTTCTGTCATCATATTCTTCTACTGCTTTTCTTTTCCAATGATGACCACACGCACTTTACCCCAGTCTTGGGGAAAAGAGGAAGATAAAGAAAGAAAGAAGAAAGAAAGAAATATATATATATATATATATATATATATATATATATATATATATATATATTAAATATATTTATATATATAAATATATATATATAGAAATATATATATATATATATATATATATATATATATATATATATTTATATATATATATAGAGTATATATATATATATATATATATATATATATATATATATATATATATATATATATATATATTATATATATATATATATAAAGAAAGAAAGAAAGAAATATATATATATATATATATATATATATATATTTCTTACCAATTAAAATCCACCCATTAGAACTGGAATAGTAGCATATTCTTCTTCCAAGATAATTTATACAAAAACCTGCCAGGGGGCAACCTAAACCAATGCTCCCAAATTTGAAATAGATGAGAACCAACTTATTTTGAGAATCTGTTAAGTGAATACTTGAATCCGTGCTGTTACTTGTGAGAATAACTCCTGCTGGAGATGCGAAGCCGAGGATTGACCCCAGGCCCATCGCACCAATAATAGTCGCTGCATTAGAATATATATATATATATATATATATATATATATATATATATATATATATATATATATATATATATATATATATATTATATCAATAGTATATATATATATATATATATATATATATATATATATTTACTTTACTTTCTCACCCCTGACCACCCTGTCTTCAGAGAGGCCATACCGCATCCAAATACCCCGCCGCCGCAACCGGCCTCGTCCACAGATCATCCAGGGCTGAAATGTTCCAGATTCCTCTGGGTAGAGAGTTAGATTGACAGGTGAGTAGAAAGTGGGATATGTTGCCAGTTTTGACAAATATTGTAGTGGATGGTTGAGGTTGAATCTATGTTTGTAATATTGTAAATTTGGGTGGTGGCCGCAAATTTGGCCAAGGATGACTGACTAGTTCTTGGGAGAGAGTTGAATTCTGGTGCTATTTCTGGTAGATGTTTGTTTAATATGTTTTATATGTTTGGTGTATGATCTGTTGTTTGGTGGGGGTGGGATGTTGTTTGTAAAGTAGAGCTGGATATATATATATATATATATATATATATATATATATATATATATATATATATATATATATATATATATATATATATATATATATATATATATATATATATATATATATATATATATATATAAAAAGGGAGAAAAGGGGAACTGTAGAAATTATAGGGGAATAAGTTTATTGAGTGTTGTAGGGAAGGTATATGCTGGTATTTTGGTCGAAAGAGTGCATCGAGTGACTGAAGGTCTGATTGGTGAAGAACAAGGTGCGTTTAGGAGTGGTAGAGGATGTGTGGATAAAATCTTTACATTGAAACAAATGATTGAGAAAATGAGGGAGAAGAAGAATAAATTGTATTTAGGTTTTATGATTTGCAACAGGCGATGATAGAGTTAATAGGGAAGCTTTATGGCAGGTATTAGTGATATATGGTGTTGGTGGTAGGCTTGAATGGAATCAAAAGTATGTATGACGATAGTGTGTGTAAGAATAAATGGTGTCAATGGTGATTGGTTTACGATTAATAGCGGAGTGAGACAGGGATGTGTTATGTCTCCTTGGTTATTCAATTTGTACATGGATGGGGTTATGAAAGAATTCGAGGTTTAAATATTTAGGGTATGTGTTGGATGAGAAGGGAACGGATAATGCAGAGTGTAGTAGGAAAGTTGTGAATGGCAGAAGGTGGCTGGTTCGTTGGTGAATGTAAAGGACTAAGTCTTGAGTGCGCTAGGTCTTACATGAGGGTATGTTGTTACCAGCATTAAAATGAAATTATGGTCTGGAATAAGAAGTATAGATCTAAAGTTCAATGGGTTCAGATGGACAATCTTAGGGGCATGCTAGGTGTGAGAAGAATTGATAAAATGAGGAATGAACGTATTAGAGAGTTGTGTGGTGTGAAGAAAGGGGTAAATGAGAATAAATGAAAGTATGTTGAGATGGTTTGGTCATGTGGAAAGGATGAATGTTAGTCGGTTGGTTAAGCGGATGTACAGTGGCGAGTGTGTTGGGAACCGACCGGCTGGGAGACCGAAGAGAAGTGGATGTCAGTATACGAATGTCTGAAGGAGAGAAATGTGAGTTTACCAGAGGCGAAGAAAGGTGCATAATAGAGTGAATGGCGGGGTTTGGTGGCGGTTGTGGCCACCTGGGCCAAGGGATGAACCCTTACATTGACGATTTACCATAGTGAGGGTCCGTCGCGATCCCATGAAGCTCTAGGGTGGATTTTCTGTCTGTGACGAGTTCTCACTAATTAATGGTACAGAGGGGGCGGTAAGGCTGGGCTTCTTTTCGACTTTTGTCATATTCTTCTACTGCTTTTCTTCTGGATGCATGACACGCACCTTACCCCAGTCTTAGCAAAGAGAAAAATAAATAAAGAAATAAAGAAATATATATATATATATATATATATATATATATATATAGTTATATATATATATATATATATATATATATATATATATATATATATATATATATATATATATATATATATATATATATATATATATATTTATATATTTTTAAATGTTCCTAAGTGTGTTTGACTTTTAAATTTAGAGGGTAACTCCAGAGTGTTACCTCGAGACCACGATTGGCTAAAAGGAAACCCATCATTTTACCTCTGAAAGCTTAGCTTCCCAAGAGGAGCGAAGGCGTGTCTTGGAAACCTAACCTCCGACGGGCCTCCCGCCAACACTCGGAATATATACTTAATATATATATATATAGTATTATATATATATATATATATATATATATATATATATATATATATATATATATATATATATATATATATATATATATATATATATATATATATATATATATATATATATATACCGTATATCACTGAATGAACAAAGTGTAAACACTGCAGAAACAACTCAGAGGACTACTACTCCTTCTGTTATAAATATATTTGCAGGAGGGGGGGGGGAAGAACATTTCTCTGAGAGGATGGTGAATCCACAATCCACCCTTTATATTTGAGGCGTATTCACAACAGGAACAAACAATATTCCTATACATACAGAGAAAGGCAATGGAGAAGTATAAAAAATATTCTGGAGGAGTCATAAAAAGAAGCCAGTTTAAAGTTAAAAAAAAAAAAATGATAACCTTCAACGAAATATATAAGACATATATAAGGACAGAGGAAGGTTTGACTTTCTATTTCTACATTTTAAACATGTTTACAATTGTGCAGGGAATTGAGTCTTGTTGATGTATATATATAACAGATCTTTTAAACCATTAAAACCTTCAATGTTTTTTTCTGCGCGAACTCGACATACGAGAAAGGTTAGGGTGTTTGATTATTTATCAAAGTCCACCTCCCCGAAATTTGCAAATTTGTTGTTGGGTTGTATGAATTTCAGATTGAAAAGAGTAATATGGTAATTGGCATAAGTGGAAATGTGAAGTTCACAGATATTATTAAAGATAACTGGAAGAAGAAAAAAAAAGTTGAGGATAGTACAGAACCAGGAGGAACACCAATTTTGAGTACTCACAGCTCTAAAGGAAGAACTATTGAGCTCTAAAACATCTAATAGCGCCACATAACTACAGAGAGAATATTAGAGATATGGTTACAAAGGAAAGAATGAAAACTAAATAAAATTGGTAAAATCAAGACTTTGTATCACTATCAAAAGCTTTCGACATGTTTGACACAATAGAAAAGGATTGATTGAAATGCAGAGGAGCAGAACCAAGAGTTGGGGAGAAAAAAGTAAAAGATGATTTCCATTCGATCCTTCCTTAAGTAAGTCATATTGGAGATCACAGATAATCAGGTAAGAATAGAGATATAAAGAAATATTCAAATTTCAGGAATCTTTGAGATTCTACTGAAATTGAATCCTTCAACAGGCATGAATGAGATTCTACAGAAATAATTTAAACAGGCATGAATGAGATTCTACAGAAATAATTTCAACAGGCATGAATGAGATTCTACAGAAATAATTTAAACAGGCATGAATGAGATTCTACAGAAATAATTTCAACAGGCATGAATGAGATTCTACAGAAATAATTTAAACAGGCATGAATGAGATTCTACAGAAATAATTTCAACAGGCATGAATGAGATTCTACAGAAATAATTTAAACAGGCATGAATGAGATTCTACAGAAATAATTTAAACAGGCATGAATGAGATTCTACAGAAATAATTTAATGACAGAAACGAAACAGATTAACATTTGTGAATTTGAGGAGGAAGGAATCTCTTTCAATAAAAATATTCTTCCAATCTATTGGGATGCATTTTATTTTCTGAAAAAGAATTATATTTCATGAACTTAGCGAGAACAGTTGTTAAGTAACCAGAACCCATACAATTATTATTATTATTATTATTATTATTATTATTATTATTATTATTATTTTTATTATTATTATATATATATATATATATATAAGTATATATATATATATATATATATATATAT
>JABUQX010057332.1:35000-47500 GCA_015478945.1 Trachelipus rathkii
CAGATTCAGAATGAGATCATTTCTCTATTTGGTACTACTATAAAGGAAAGCATCGTTAATAAGGTAAAGGAAGCGTGCGTGTATAGATTACTAGCAAATGAAACCGCTGATATTTCTGGAAAGTAACAATTATCCAAAAGGTTGCGCTATTTCGACAAAGAGTCCGATGAAGTCAAAGAGGAATTTATTGGCTTTGTAGAACTGAAAGCGCTTGACCCAAAAACCATTGCGAAAGCCATTGACGATTTTGTCACGACCGAAGAACTGGATCCCGAGAAATGCGTGAGCTTGGGTTTCGATGGTTGTTCTACGATGTCTGGCAAAGAAGGTGTCCAAGCAATATTGCGGAAAAAGTAAAAAAAAAAAAAACATTGTTCTTTCATTGCTCTTCACACAAACTAAATCTAGTAGTAAATGATTTGAACACAATACCAAAACCCCTAATACTGTGGGAGCTATAAAGGACATTATTACGTTTTTTCGCGAGTCGGTCTTGGGAAGAAAATTAGTGCCAAACATCCCAAGCCTATGCCAGACCAGATGGTCTGAACAACACAAGTGCATCAGAATGTTTAAGGAGCACTTTGTACAAATGATACAAATATAAATGTGCCGACTTTAACTTCGACTATGTAGGTCAAACTTTCCTATAACTAAAGATGCGAGCCTCCAACACATGGGAATTTCCTTTCGAACTAATCTCCCCATCTCTCAACCAGAGAATTAAACTGCCAGAGATCACTATGACCTCAATAGGCACCCTATATCTCTTCAAAAATTCCCCATTCTTCAGAATGCTTCTACAGATGAAGAACCTAAAAATTTGGAATCTTTATATATAAAAATACTTAAATCTACACTTAACATCCATAAGACTTCTTGGCACTCCTGATTACCTGAACTAATTGCCTGAGTTTCGTGCAAAAACGAACACGATTTCTTACGAGGTTTACTTTTGTTTTGCAAACAATTGGAATTAGCTGTTGTGATGGAACCCGTCGATTTCGGATAAACAGAATTAAAAAAAATAACAAATGGTTTATTTTACAAAAAATTGATCAACTATTGTGATGGAGTTTATCGATTTGGAAGAAATTAGATTTAAAGCCGATTTTATTGAATTAATTCAAACGGGCCTACCACGCCGTCATTTTTTTTGTTTTCACATTTTCGTAAGAAAGTGTTAAATTCAGCAATCACAGAAAATAGTAACCTTATAGAATTAAGGAAATTCCTTACGTTTGGTAAGCATTTCTTTCGATTTTGCGTTAAGTTTACAAAACGAACGCAAACTCGATATTTCTTACGATCGTAAACACAAATGCAAAAACGAAAATGACAATATTAAGTCTAGGACAGATAGATAGAAAAATATCACACAATTTGCTGATATATATATATATTATATATATATATATATATATATATATATATATATATATATATAATATAAAATATATATATATATATATATATATATATATATATATATATATATATATATATATATATATTAAATGCAAAATTAAAAAAGAAGAAATTTGAAACTTTAATTTCTAGAAAGGGTGAAGCTACCCTTCTCGAATTCGTCGAGTCATTGAAGAAATTTTTAAATTCTCTTCGTCTGATAGCCCCCCTTCTATCAAATCTTGCATTTCGTGAATGATGTTGATAAGCTCAAAACCTTTTAACTACCAACACCACCCTGCAAAGCAATGTGACATGGTATTGATATATATTATATATATATATATATATATATATATATATATATATATATATATATATATATATATATATATATATATATATATATATATATATATATATATATATATATATATATATATATATATATATATATATATATATATATATATATAGTTTTAAATATGTGATATATGTATAGGCAAAAATTTTACCGATACCGATACCGATACCGATACTAATACTCAATTTCCCCGATACCGACAATACCGATACCGATAATTCTCAAAATCGACCGATACCACCGATACCGATACCGATACCATGGTATCGGTGCATCACTAATATATATATATATATATATAATAGAAATAGATATTCAATTTATGGGGAGGAATTTCATTTAAATTCAATTTGGAGTGCCATATATATAAATTATAAGGATTTATTATACCGTATATGGCACTACAGACAAAACATAAATCAAATTTAACAATCCAAGACCATTAAAATTAAAAGTATATTTTTGGTGAAAAGAGAATGAGTATATATTTCGCATCGTCTCTTTACCATATGTGAGTGGTGCGAAATGTAGAAATCAAAGCATCGAATTTACAATTGATTTTATGAATATTTGCATAGGTAGAATACTTTTGACAAAGCTTTTCCGGACAAATGATAGACAGGAAAATGGTCCGACATTTGTTAAAAAAAAAGAAAAAGAAAAAAAAATCTGGTTATTTAGAGATTCTCTAACGAATCTAACAAAACTTAACCTAACCCCTGCAGCGGGCGGTACAGGAAATTTTCCTGTCCACCAATTGAGCTGGTCCCCGTTTTTTCGCACTCCTGTAAAGTTCTCTTTTACGACTTATGCAGTTACTGATGTCCATCAAAGATATGTTTTCAATTATGACTGGCATACATACCGGTGCAAGAATGCCACACACAATTTCAGAGTCCTAGTGCCATGCAGTTGTATAAAATTAAGGGTGCAGTACGATGCGTTGTTGAAAAATGCGATGTTCGGTCAACAATATTTTCAATCTCACACTTCCCATTTTTATATTGCCCATTCCTCTATACTTTTATTTCTTTCTCCTTTATCAATACATTTTCTTCATTTCGTTTTAATTTCAAACAAAAATTATACCATTGTTTGGCCTCCATTTACCAACAGATCATATTTTCATAATTTTAAACTCAAGAATGTAAACTAAAAATGAATTAATCCTTGAAATTGGTGGATATTGCCTCATAGTGAGGAAGTTGTTGTCCAATTTACAGCTCGTATGTCTCTGGTATATAATGAACGTTGTGGTGTGTTTATGTGCGTGGGTGAGTGTGGCGTTGTGGTATGTTTATGTACGTGAGTGAGTGCATAAAGTTTATATTACTAAGTAATCTGAATTACATAAAGAATGTTCATTAAATATTTTAAAATGTAATTCAAAACTTTTGCCAGTTAATAAAATAATAAATATATTTTCTTTTTTCTTTATAAACCTGACATTTATTTTACATTTATTCACGTACGTTTAATATATATATATATATATATATATATATATATATATCTAATATATTATGCATATATATATAAATATAATATTATATATATTAATATATATATATATATATATATATATATATATATATATATATATAATATATATATATATTATATGGAAAACGGACTGGGGCAGCATAACATTTTCAGAGAATAAACATTAATGGAAACAACCATCCATAATTCTACATCAAAAGCTGACATGCTCCACTACATTGCTTTTGAAGGCGTTCAACTCAGAGAGTAGAGAAAGGAAGAGTATTAAAGCCCTTACCAAAAGAACATATGAAAGAAACTGATTCAGTGTGGCTTCAGACGGTTAGAGCTTAACAGAGAAAGAATCAAAATGTGTATAAAAGTTAGAATAAGAATATGTATAGGTGTCAGAGCTGTAAATTCGAAGCAAAACCAAAAGATAAACTTGATAGCCTTCCTTTGCAGATATAACCCGCAGAGAGCTTCAAGGACGATAAGAAAAAAAACAGAAAAAAAGTGTTAACATAGCCAAGGAATCTTTCTTTTCAAACCCAATTGAAAATTTGTGATCTATCTGCAAAGGAGGATGACTATTAAAACTGGAATGCAAGACAAAAACCAAAACTGATTTCTATGCGATCAGTGTGTAGTTTCGTGATAAAAAACTCAAAAAAAAAAACTTGTCAAAAACTTGTGGGGTTCATGTCTAAACGAATAAAAGATGTAATTAATCGCAAAGGGGGCATATTTATTACTATAACATTGTAATGGTGCCTACCTTGCACTAGAGTAAAACCTAATTTTGCATTTTTTCAGATTTTAACTTGCACAGTATATATATACTAATATAATATATATATATTTATATATATATATATAATATAATAAATATATATATATATATATATATACTATATATATATATATATATATATATATATTATTATATATATATATATTATGAATATATACTAGTAGTAACTCAATGACAGATCCTATTCAAAAGCGGTCACCGTGACCGGCTGTACTCAGGGTCTTTCCACTGAGTGATTTTTCCCGGGGTCCTCCCGCCGCGGCTACCTTGGGGTACTTTTCGGGGTTGGCCCATTTGTTTGGGGGCTGGTCCCGCCCCTGGGGCCGCATATTTCTATATATTCCCATGTAATGGGAGTTCGTACGTGCTGCCGTGAGCACATACTACATAGTACTTTCATGAGCGTTTTTTTCCCTCTACCCTTTCGTTCAGCGCTACGTGCCCGTTTATTTTCGTAGCTGCTAGACCTATGTGCGTGATGTCAGCCATTTACATGGTTACAGTAGCATGAGCATACAGGAGGCGTGTACTATGACGTAAATCTCGACGTAGAACGAGATTGTCTCCCCAACAGTGGGATCGCTGCCCCTAAGAGAGAGGAGGAGAGTCATGTAGAGAAATAGGCTTGAAACTAACTAGCACACACTCTGTCACGAGGGTTCCGCAGCTGGCCCCTACGTCCGGACGCGCGTCTGCGGCGAGGCAAATGCTTCCTGCGACCAGGCGCTGCTATATCCGACACGACGGCGCGAGACTCGCGGAGTGCGCGCGCGATCAACGAGCGCGCACTGCCGCTCTGGCATAATATAATATATATATTATATATATATATATATATATTATATATAATATATATATATAATAATATATATATATATATATATATAATATATATATATATATGGAGAATGACCATTAAATAGACCGTTTCATACAATCCTTATCTTTGAATTTCAAACTCTTTTATATATATATATAATATATATATATATATATATTATATAATATATATCTATATATATATATATATATCATAATATAGTGGTTATTTTATTATTTTTTGGGTTGATAATTGATATATTATTGATGTTTATTTGATGGTTGTGTGTTGTTCTGTGTTGGATGGTTTGGGTATAATATTTATATATCATTATTTTGTGTATTTTATTTATTATTAGTGTGGATGATAGTATTAGTATATTGTATATAGTATTATATAATATATATATATATATATAAATCTGCAGCCATCTATTCAATGTTGTGAAGTCACACATAGTACGACTGCGCACACATAGTGTGAATTTTACACGCAATTAGCTTTAGACCCATTTTAATTTAAATATATATATTATAATATATATATATATATATATATATTATATATTATATATATATAATATAATTATATATATATATATATATATATATATATATATAATATATATAATACTATACGTTTTTTTTTCTAAAGTTCTATATTTCAAGATTGATAGCAATAATTCAGGGAGCGTTGTTTCTATTTTTTTTAATAAATTTATAAATTTTTTTGCTTTTAACGTTTTAATTTTTGTTTTTCAATTTAATTTTTAAATTTTTTTCAAAAAATTTATTATTTTTCACTAAAATTTCTATGCTTTTCATGTTTACAATGTAAAAATTTACGTTTTACATCCAAAAGCAGTAAATCAGTTAAATCATACCACCATCCAACCACTTCTGTCCATACCGTGATCATTGATCCATAATTCAAGTCATAATTCTTTTATTAAAATTGTTTATATTTTTACCATATACCTCTACGTCAGTAAATCAGTAAATCAAACCACCACACATCCAAACCACCCTTCTGGTCCATACCCGTGATCTTATTGACTATTGATCTTTGATTCGGTCATATTTTTTTACTCAAAATTGTCATGTTTTACATACCCTAAAATCAGTAAACTTAATCTATCCTCCCCACCACCCCCACTCCCACACGCAGCTATATCTATTGATCATTGATTCAAGTCATATTCTTTGTTAAAATAAAGGTTCTTGGTTAAAAAGCAGGAAAAGTAAACCAAGTTTTATTTTAAAGCATTTATAACATAAGATATAAGTAGGAGTCAAGCTTTTGAAATAGATCTGGTAGATGTTTTAAGACCTGTTATGGGTGCATTGACATCCCTCCCTACGGGGACCCCTCAGTCATGTCACTTGATGGTATATATATATATATATATATATATATATTATATACAATATTTTATATATATATATATATATATGTATATATATATATATATATATATATATATATATATATATATAAACTTTCTACTTAAAACGTTGTCGTTTAGGTATAGCTGCACTTCCAAGTCTGTATGTAATGACACCATCGATTTGGCCGCACGAATTTGTTTTTAAAGCAAATATGTAGGTCCCCAAACTATCTTTATCAAATATAATACCAATATAGATTGTGAATAAACTTTGACATTAACAAAATTCTCTGGCGAATCTAACCATCACTAACGTTTCTAACTTATAATTTTCTAACATAGCTAGATTTTTCAGGTTGAGATATTAATAAAGTCACTCATTTCGGAATCATCTCAATAAAAACACGCTTTTACTGACCTTAATGACATAAACAAATAGTTTTTTCTGTCTTATAGGGAAATATAATGCTAAGTTTTTGTATACAATGGTAAGGTTAAGAATTTTATGGCTCGATCCTTTTAAGAATAATGTGAAATCCAAGTCATGTCGGCAGCTGACTTGGGAAATTCCCTGACATTGTCAAATTATGGGTTCTCAATGCTAATGACCCTTAATTTTGAGATCGCTGATACGTATGGACATATCCCACCCTAGACCCACTTTCCAGCAACCATCAGAACAGGGTCAGGGTTCACACTAAAATTTTGAATTTGATTTACCCTGACTTTCCCTGACTTTCCTGACCAAAATCTGCAAATTTCCCTGACCAGCGTGTTCGTTTCATTTTTTGGTGTATAAAATATTCTACTTAATTCATTATTGAGCGCTATTTACTCAGTTCATTACATAAATTATTGAAAACTTACTTTAGAAATTGTTCATCATCATGGATGAATTTAAAAAAATATATTTTTTTTTAGTAATAAGCCTATACCTTACCCATAGCCGTCCAAAGCACTCCTTTTTTTATTTTTTCGAAAAGAAAACAAGTTTTTATTATACAAAAAGAAAATAAATAAAAGCTTACATAATAGCCTAGGTGAAAATAGCGTCCACTGTAATCACAAAAGTTCTAAAATGGGGAGATTTAGATTAACTTTTTTTTCTTCTCAAGCATTTGAATTTTGACATTTTTATAAGCGGTCTTCTTCTGTTAAAGCTTCCAGTTTTAACATCTTTCTTGCTCTTCAAGTTTATTGTCGTAATGGATTAATATTTTTTCAAACCTTTTTTTCTTCTTTCTTTTCTTTCTGTTTTTGACTCTTTGAGATGTCTTCATATCTCCTATGGGGCAGCTCTTACATTTGTCAACATTTTTTTGAGTGATAGGACTTTATGAATACTTTCCATGAGATCTTATAAATTGTGCACCGTTCTTTGAGAAATCAGACTATGTCTTTCAGATTCTCCACTAAAATTGCTTATTTTATAGAAAACCCTCCTTCAACTGTCGCATTTCCATGCGAAAATATCAGTCCTAATTAATAATTTGCCACAATTTCCGCATAACAATGATTCTCAGGTGCTATAGAAGAAAAAAAAACTAATCAAGTCTCTTAGAAGGACAAAACCATCCAAAAATATTTTGATTTTAATCAAGGGTAAAATGAGCCTTCTGCAAAGTAGAGTATAGTGCTTTTTCTTTCTCAGCAACAGAATCTGTGATTCAGTTATTGGTGTACAATGCCTCTAGCAAAAAATCAAATCTTTGTTTCCTTTGTTCTGGCTGATGAAAAACTATACTAGGGATCCAATGATGAGAGCCATTGGACAGGCTTGTACTTCAGAGGACATCTTTCTAAAATCTTTTCTGTCATTTTGATTTGCACAGTCTGGCATTCAAGTTTGTCATGTAAATCTAATGCAGAAAGCTTAGTTGTTGGTTGTAACACAGCCATTTTACTGGACTTAAGAAATCTTTTCATAATATTAAGTACGAGACATTGTAAATCCTGTGACCCAGAAAACGTGGGTTCAGGTTGACGTCCAACCACTGGTCGTTAAAGTTAAGTTTTTTTTTGCTTGAAGTCCATTTTATAAAAAAAAAAATTAAATAATACGTGTCACACAAAAATCAAAAATCCCTTCGTCAAACCTCAAAAAAAAAAAAACCCTCAAAAAGTAATAAATTCCCTAAAAAGAAAAAAGATATTATAAACAGATAAGTCATAAGTCATACAGTCCAAAACACACATCCATATAACAATCACCTTCAATCGGAAGGATAAACTTGAACAACTTCTACGAACAGAATAGGAAAAAATATAGGTAATAGTGAACTAAAAATAGAAAAAACAGATAGAAGTAGAAGTAGATTAATGGAATGTCATTCCTCGCCCATCCTTTTCATTCACTTATCACATAATACATCTCTCATTCTCAATCGGATAAGTAGGAAAAAAAAAATATATCAAAATAATTTAACATGGATCATTCTCATATGTTTTGGAAATTTTAAAATTTCCCTGAATTTTTTCCCTGACTTTTTGGAATTTCCCTGACTTTCAGCATTTCTTAAAACGTTTCCCTGACTTTCCCTGCCCAATTTTTTTTTCCCTGACTTTCCTGAAAGTGTGAACTCTGTGTGAACCTGAGGTATATATAAGTATATAATATATATATATATATATATATATATATATATATATATATATATATATATATATATATATATATATATTATAATATATATATATATATATTTATATATATATATATCCATCGAATATAAGCTAACGTAACATTGTTTTCACATTAATAAAGCTAACAGCATTACCAGAACTATGAATATAATCTACAACGCAACCTAGCACACCTTAAAGCACGAATAAACTGCTAAGCATTAACAAAAGTTCCATCTTAACAACAGTAAAAATACCTATCAACCAGCTTCAAAGCGAACCTATTCACCTTTTTTCAATCCATATTCTAACATATCAATGTTAATTTACATTAACATGTTAATATTTAACAAAATTTAGCATAATCCTGTCTAATTACCATACTGACAACGAATATAACGCTAACGAAACAGTTTTTTTTTACATTAAACATAGTAAAATTAAACAAAAATTCATCATAACCATCCCTAAATATCTAATCCCAAACGACAATAATTCAACATAACAAAGTTTATCCAAACATAACATAAAAAATAAGCTCTTTGAATTAAACATAACATTAAAACAAGTTCTTTGAATAAAATATCATAGTAATAGTGTAATAGTTTACTGATTTTAAAGTTGTAAATCAATAAATCAGTAAATCAAACCATCCGTCCCTCTACTCCCTCCCCCACTAATCCGTCCATGATCTACTGATCTATCGATTCAAGTCATATTTCGAGTATCATTTTGGATAAACATAAAAAATAAGTTCTTTATACATTGACCAACGAATATCCGCTAACGAACCAAAGTTTTAGCATCAATAAAGCTAACATATCATAACCTGAACTAAGAATATAACGTACAACGACAAACCTAACATACCTTACGTTCGAATAAACAGTCAACATTACAAAGTTTCCGTACTTAACAGCAGTAAAGTAACTAAAAATAAATACAAAACGTAACCTGTTCACAATTTTTCATACGTAGGCTGTGAACATATCAATGGTAATTTTTACATTAACATTGTAATATTTAAAAATTTATCATTACCTTACCTATTTATCATACAGGCCAACGAATGTTGACGGAACAAAGTTTTCACATCAATAACACTATCACATCAATAACCTGAACTAAGAATATAATGTACAACAACAAAACCACCATACCTCACGTATGAATAATCAGCTAACATTCATAAAATTCCCCACTTATCAAAGGTAGAGTAGGTAACAGATACACAAAACTCTATGTATCCCCACTTTTTCCAACATATCACAAAAGCTAATGCAGTATTATCTAAACAAATCCCTTAACAAAGTAACCAAATCTATCACAAGATACCGCATCATGAACTATGAACTGATACTACATTCATCAAAGTGTCACTTAATATCGAATATAACACCATTTTGAAATATGAATAAACGTAGACATTAGCAAAACTTCTTCGAGCAAACCTAAACATTTACCCCCAAAAAACTTCCCTGTTGCTCACGTTTCTAACACAGTCAGCGTCAGTTAACACAGTAATACTTACCGATCTTTCATCTCTCTACCAAACCAGTTTTAATTTCGCATTGCTATAGTAATATTAGCAAAAACGTTAACAGAAATTAATCATAGCCTAACATATCTAATACATACAAGGGTGAAAACCCACAATAGATACTAACATCAGGAATCTAACGAATAACCATTAGCAATTTGGACCTATGAATAAGGTCTCAACCTATCCCTCATCTCGCAAAACTCAACCTATACTGGTTTTCAATTATAATATCGGCAGATAAAACAGCATTATCTAACAAATTCCCAAACAAACGTTGTCCAAACTTTCAAACGATACAGCATCTGAACAAATGAATTGGATACAACATTCATCACAAGTGTCCGTGCGTATCAAATCTAACATCATTTTGAACTATATGAAAAAACGTAGACATCAGCAAAAATTCACTGTCAAACATCATAAATAACCTATCGATCATTACAGATCAACGCATAAACGCTAACGAAATATTTCCTGAAAACTAAAACATATAGTGGCCCACAGCATACCACATTAAATATATATTATATATATATATATTAATATATATATATATAATATATATATATATATATATATAATATATAATATATATATAATATATATATATATATAATTATATATATATATTATAGATATATATCAGCAGGTGCACTTCCGCTCCTTAGTCCGCTAGTCCGCTAGTCCCCTCCGAGCGGACTACCAGAATAGGTGCGGACTACGGAGGTGGCGGAGTCGTCAGGAATTAGCCGGACTTGCAACGTGCGGATCAAAAAAAGTTTCCGCTCTTTTGGTTCCGCACCTTTTTAAAAAATGAAATATAGTTTACTTTTAAGAATTCTTATTGGTTACATAAAGGAAAATATAATTTTTAATTTTAAGTTTAATAACTAATTATACTTTTATTCTAAGAACTTATTGTTTTTTATAATTAAAATTTTCCAAAAATAATCCTCAACCTCCTTAAAGGTACCATATATAAGAAATAACATTTAAATTGATTTTAAAGACTGAATGGGCTATTACCCTAATCTATAACTTTAATTAATTATATTATTACTATAATAACTAGGCAATTTCTAAATCAATTCTGTGTAAAACCCAAATATATATATATATATATATATATATATATATATTTATATATATATATATATTATATTATATATATATATATATATATATATATATATATATATATATATATATATATATTTTAAATATATATATATATATATATATATTACACAGAAATATTATTTATATATCAATATTTATACTATTATTAATAATATATATATATAATATATATATATATATATATATAAATATATATATATATAAATATATATATATATATTATATATATATAATATTATATTTATAAGCTTCCGAGCTGATACGTAGCATTAGCAATCGACTCTGCAGGAGTCCGATGGCTTTTCATGGATTCTAACAAATCTTGAACGAAATAGCCTTCATTATGGGTGGAAGGGTGTCAAAAATATTTCAGAAGGAGGCAGAATGATTTAGGTGAGGACCTTAAATTAGCATTGGACTGCTGGAAGTGCATTTTCCAATACCTTTCACTCTCACCACAAGGACATTCTTTCCCTTCAGCATAGGCAGAATTTGTTGAACTTGTTCATAAAATATAATACACTCTCCCTAGTTCTTGGCTGTAGAGCGAATATTAGTATTGGTGGGGATATTTTTGAGGGCAAAGAGGTCTGCCTTACTCTTTTAATTTAGAGCACCTATCTTTTGAAAGGTAAATGATCCCTATCTCTCTCTCTGCACGACGACAAATAGAGGGAAGTGGAAATCTTGAGATTTTGTAAATATTCATTCAATTTTCCATATAATATTATAAATAAATTTTTTTATTATAGTATTTATATCAAAATCTTTTGTGGAGTCGCACATTATTAGCGGGGAGCGTGCGGAACGTGCGACATATGCGATAGCGGAGGTTTGATGGTCTGAATAAGTGCGGAGGAGCGCTAGCGGACTACGTTTCCTCAAGGTGCGGAGGTGCGCTAGCGGACTACCCCCAAATGA
>JABUQX010057333.1:0-17500 GCA_015478945.1 Trachelipus rathkii
GTAAATGTTATAAGCTCTATAATCTCGCCTAAAAGTATAGAGTATAATGACGTGAACACCCCTAACAGAGATATATATAGTAAATATTTTATACGTACTTAAGATACGAGGAGAATGTTCAGATTTATATAGTGTCTTGAGAAGCAAGAAAGAATATATGTATATCTTATATAGTATATATATATTATAATATATATCTGGTAGTAGATAATAAATCACACACACGATAATATATTAGAATCACACGTAGCGTACACTATATATAATACTATGATTATATCAATTCTGAGGCTGAAAATTATGGATTGACCTGGCTCTGGAGGTCGAGTCTTCAAATCCTTCTCCCCGGGGATATTTCTAAGCATATGGACATTGGATAGCTGCGGTATATAAAGAAATAAAAATAAAGTTGTTTAATTTCCTTGACTCATCTGCATTGTTATACGATATTTAGAATCATGATGAAACATCCTTTAAAATATAATAATGTTCAAATTTTTTATGTTAAAAAAAGGAAGTCTTAGTTTCCTGTACAACCTAACAGGTCTAATTTATGTGGGTATACTGTATACATTTCATTAATGTATTTGAAATACTAGACATCCACGAAGTGTAAGTATTTTGATGCTAATAAATTTAGTAGATGATGATATGTAGTTTGCTCTTATGTATAGAAAGGCTTTACAAATAAAAATCTTGGTATTTCTTCCCGCTTTTTTTTTTATCAAAAGGATACTTATTTATACCAAAGAAAATGTATGTAAAACATAAAAGATGAATTTACGTATGAACATGAAAAGTTTAAAATAAAAAATTAGTTGAAGACAGAAACACATTGCATCTCTGTACAGGATCGTACATGCGATACGCGAGGGGGTGCGCGCACACACCCCTTCCGTGTCGGATCGCTCCTTGGCGCGCGCACGCGTCCGTGATCGCGCTGGCGGGCCGCGCTGCGGGCAGCCACGCCGCGGCGGAATCTGCGCCGGTTTCCAGTGGATTGACTAGCGTCGCGCCTGCGGGCGCGCCCCCCGCATCGACCGGACCTGATGACGCCTACCTTTCTTGCTCATAAGGGAGTACTCAAACACATGCCTTATTCCGAACTCTACATCTTATAATCATATTTATTAACACACAAATATTGTATTATTACACAAATATTTAATAACTCGGCAACTGCACCGGAGCCAGCATCAAGTGAGCAGCGTCAACTTCTCTCCTTCTGAGTCAGATTCCTCTCCAAAAATCTTTCCCCCTTATTCATCTTTCATTCGTTCTTATCCTCCCTTTGTTTTTGAGCACTCCGTCTCTTTTTTTACAAGTCGAGAACCCCCTATAATGGGAAAGGTCCTAGACACTCTAGTAACGGACTTAATAACCATCATATTCAACCTCTAACGACCTCGATAACCTTATAAGTGACTAACCAACATTTGTTATAACGAAATGTTTATTAGACTCGCTACCGTCAGGGCTCCAGCACGAGTGGCCGAGTAACTTCCACAGATTCCACATACCAAGTATTGTCAGAAATTCAACTCTGAATCCTCTCACCAAATTTCAGCCAATTACGAACACATTCGATTTTTAATGCGGTAAGGGGGCCCCCTTCGGGACGCCACGGGACGTAACCCTCGAATCTACGACAGGTACTCCCCCAATCTAACGAACCCCTCAAATTTGATAATACCCCATATCTAAGATACCCCAAAAACCCATGTAGATTACTATTGACTCGAGCCGATCGATAGAAAACACCACGAAGGAAATAATAACAAAAAATACATAATAATATACAAAATGAATATAATATATAAATAATAAATAAAATAATAACAATAATAATAATAATACAAACAATCAACACTAACCGATGTCTGAAACCAAACGAACCTATGAACCGAGCCGAGCCGGAGAACGAGTCGAGTCGAAGTCCGGAAGTCGAGTGGAGTCGGATCGATCGGAGTCCCGAGAGAGTCGAGTCGTAAGTCGAGCACAAGACACCGTCGAAATTGTTGATCACTCCAGTGAATCACAATTCCTTCGCCATAAATAAAATAATAATAATAATAAATAATATTAATAATAAAATAAAAATAATAATAATAATAATAATAAATAATATAAATAATTGAATAATAAAAAATAATAAATAATAATGAACAACACTATCTTAAAATAATAATGTTATAATAAGAATAAGAATAAATATAATTAATAAAATAATAATACGTGTAATATGGTATGTGCGCTTCGCGCCTCAGTCTGTGTCTGTCGGTCAAACAGCCCTTCGGTCTGTTTGACCTCCAAGTGTCGATCGCGTCCCGAACGCTGTTAGGCTTTAAGTTCGGTCGCTCAGAAGCCAGCCAACGCGCGCGTAAACCAGATCGCCGTAGCCCCCTCGGATGACCCCCCTCTATAATACATCCTACAGAAAATCTGAAATTAGCACAGTTCGAGCTTACCCATATATGTTACTATCCAAGTTTAAAAGCAAATATCTTCTTTATACTTTTGAGAAAAAACTGTCACCGGTCAAACCTTGGCATACTACAAGATAAATAGTATTTAATAATATATTATTATATATATATATATAATACATATAATTAATTATAATATATATAATATCAATATATTATATATCATAATATATAGTATATATTATATATATATTATATAATAAATATATAATGATGGTTTATGTGGTGAATTTCAAGAAAGTTTGAGAGGATTGGTAAAGGATTTGGCGTTTAAAAGGAGGGTTTGAAAGTAAAAGTAGAAGAGTAAGATATGATGTGATGAGACATCCCAGTGTAAACGTTAATGGTGAGCCAACTGGAACAAGGTCTGAGTTTAAATATTTTAGGCCATACTGGATGAGCAACCAAAAGAGAAATATGACAGCAGAGAGTGTGGTTGCAAATGCATATCTAGGGAAGGTAGCTGGAGCAATTAAAACCTGGTGGATGTAAAGGGAAACTAAGTTTGAGTGCGAATATATGTCTTACACGATGGTAAATGTTGTTCGCCTTGGTGATGAACACTAGTTCAACTGCGTTCTGGAATAAAAAATATAGATGCATTTTGGTGTGTAACAGATTGACAACGAAGATCTTTCTGAGGGTAGAATTGAAAAAAATAAGAGACAGCAAGCGTTATTACTAATGTTGTGGATGAAGAAAGGAATAAAAGAGAGAAATAAATGAAAATACATCAGTGTTTGTCGTAGGGAAAAGATGGATAATAGGACCTCAGTTAAGCGAATATATAAAGTGTGAGGTGCTGGGAATCGTACCTGCTGACGAATCGAAGAAAAGGTGGATGAATCAGCAAAGGAAATGCCTGAAGAAAGATGAAATTTTGGCAAAGGTGAGAAGAAAGTTGCATAAAAAGTGAAATGCGCCGTTTTGTGAGGTGGTATGGGTTGGTCCCATCTGCAAGAGAGTGACCTTACATGGACGAAGATGCCAAAAAAGTGCAAGTAAGGTCCTTCGCGGTCCCGTGAAGCCTTAGGGTGGATTTTTCCTGACTGCGACTAGTTCTCACTTAAGGTATAAAGGGAGCGGCAAGGTTAATCTTGTCCGACTTGCGCCGTCATATCATCCTACTACGTTTTCTGATTTGGTGTAGCAGCAGAACTAACCCTCGAGTTATTCTTAAAGATGACGTAAACTGTATTTCTGACGAATAGTGAATATGTTTAAAACGCAAAATAAGCGTAGGATGACGATCAAGTAAAGGTCGAAGAAAATGTTAATGAAAAGCAATAAGGTAAAAAACCTTTTAAAAAGGAAAAACGTATTGAGTTTTTGCTATTGAAAACTAGAACTGCATCTTTGTACATAAAATTTACATCAGATATCTGGAAAGTAATATACGATTCGTATAACCAAAGACTAAACTCATTATTTGTCTCAGCGATCATAACCTCAAAATCATCTTCTCAGCTCTTTTGTGCAGACTGTTTTGTAACAGGTACTACTCACTATCCATTGATCCTAAAAAGATTAGAAACACATGAGACCAATTATCATCAGTACTGTAAACTCCGATGTACCTATCGAGATTTAATTTTCCCCGAACTTCGGATGCAAAGTATCTAGGATCCATCCAATGTCTTTTATATTTAAGAAACGAAATTAGACGAAAACCTATGTAACAGAACCCTTCACTTCATCTGATGCAATACACATAGTATACGGAAATATCAAATTTCCTGTAACATGTTAAAATCCAGATTGAAGTGTAAATCTCAATGAAACATCGCTGGGAGCGTCAGCCTGCAAATTGTTCTTTTTTCAATATTTATATAGAACATTTAAATAAAAAGGACGATGCTAAGCAGTCTCATATCCAATCATGTGGCATTATAATAGATAAAAAACTGCTGCTATCCAAATGAATTTTACGACATTTAATGTGAAAATCTTCGCTCTCAAGAATGAACTTATTAGTCTCACGTAGATATTCAGAATTCGATTAAACAAATCTATCGTCATAAAATACCCTTAAAATAAAAAGTAAACCTGCTGCCTACAATTGGGCTGTAATAGCCCTGAACCTGTTTCAAGTGTGTTAGACCCTATCTCTTTATGTTAATAAGTGAAATTATATGTCTAAGACACATTTGGAAATTAAAAAACCTCTCTCTATATCTAAAAACATTGCAGCAAATACCTCTATCAAAAGAAATTTTAAATTTCACACAGGATTATCGAGTATCATATCCCTAACATAGCATTGTGAACGGTAATTTACCTCAGAAGGTATAGGCAATGTTGAACATGAAGCGTACTCGAATTATATAAAGTCACCTCTTTAAATTCTCCCCTTTGGACTGAGTACAGTCCACATTAACGGGCAACCTGATGGTCGTGACTATGAAATGTTGTTTCTGCGAAGGCCATTTTTGGCAGTTTAATTGAGTGCATTCACTCTCATGGAATAACCGACATGTTCTTAAGTATAACCAGAGCTGGCGCGCCTATAAATTTATTTGAGTGCGCCTGCGCCTAACGCCTATGCGCCGGACCTAGTGCGCCTATGCACCTATATTTTCCCATCAGCGCCTATTCACACCTTTGCGCAGCTATGCCTCTTGCGCCTGCGACTTTCGTCGCCGAGTGCTTTTGCTAAATTTAATTTGGCAAAGTAAAACTTTAGTGCGATAATAAAAGCATGCCTTTATAATGAAGAAAACAAATCTATACATTTTATTAATTTTTGTAATTAAAACACCGTAAACTATATCTAAACATCCTCTTCCTCTGCCATGTCCTTGTTGCCATTTTTCCCCCAGGAGGTTCACACGAGCGCTGAAGAAGTTGAAAATTTTTCAGAGCCATAGTTGCCAATTTATTGTAGTTAAGAACACTGAACTATTATATATATATATAATATAATAATATATGATATATATATATATATATATTATAATATATATAAATATAAATATTTATAACTATAAATATATGATATATATATATATAAAAATATATATATAATTAATATAATATATATATTATATATATATATATATAATATATATATAATTATATATATATATATATATATTATATATAAATATAATAATAATATATATAATATATAAATAATATATAATAAATATATATATATATATATGTATATAATATAATATATAATAATATAGTATATATAATATAATATATATTATATAATATAAATATATAATAATATATATATAAAATATAAGTTTTATAAAGTGTACAATAACTCAATTCGCACGCTTCCTAAAGTCTAACTTTAAGGTAAAAAAAAAAAAATGCTTTGTTCCTGTTCATAGTCGCGGCTATATGCGCAGAGAATTGGCTCTGCCCTTTGCTTAGTCCGCCCTTTTTAAAAATTGTGCGCCCTATGCCCTACAAATTGATAGTGCCCATAGGTGCATAGGCGCAACTCGGTGGCGCAACGCCCCGTAATAACCTAATAAACTTGACATGTGACGGTGCTGCTACTATGATGGAGAAAGAGTGGGTTGGAAATTATTAATACTGGAAAAATTCCCGTTCTCTCTTGTTTGGCACTGTGCCAACCACAGACTTGAACTGTCAGTGTCTGACGTAATTAAGTTAGTTTCAGGAGTTGTCAGATGTTTCATGCTTCTCCGAAAAACAGCAGAGATCTACGGAGCTGTGCAGGTTTACTGGAGACATAAATTTAAGATTGAGAAGAGCGGTTCAGTGAGCACTCATTGGGTTGCTTCAAGTTTAAGATCTGTGTCAGCTGTTTGGACGTCGTATCAACCTTTAGTTCAACACTTCAAAGATGCTTTTAACGATCGAATGAGAAACAAAACGGATAAAAATAAAATTTAACGATCTTCTAACAACAATCACCGATACTAACTTCATACAAGATTTGGGTTTAATGGTCAATGCATTGCAAGAGCTATCTGAGTTGAGCGAAGCTTTGCAGCATCGCACTGTTGGTTTAAGTTTTGCCAACGAGAAATTAAATATAACAGTTTCTTTGTATTAAAACAGGAAATCATTCGCACGAACTTACTACTCCATGGCTCAACAAGCCGTAGACAACTTGACTTTTTTCATGTTCCTCTTCACCAAAAGAATTTTATGGAGAACGTAAAAAGTCTGTTGAAAAAAAGACTCTTGAATGAAAAAGATTTTGAGCTTGCCGACTTGGTAAAAATTACAGATATGAAAAATTGGCCAGATAGTGTTCCAATAACATATGGGGGAAAATGAAATGAAGAGACTGGCTTTGATTCAAATTCATGAAAGGCATTTGGCTGCAGGCTTCCGAGAATATGTCCCTTTTAGAGTTTCCCCCGATAAACTTGCCCCATTAAAACTTGCCATTGAATCAATTGCCATTTCTTCAAGTGAATGTGAGAGTGGTTTCTTACAGAGGAATCTCATAGTGTCTCATTTAAGAACGTCAATGAATATTTCCACTGTTTCGAGTCTGGTATTTTTGAGGATAACGCCAGCCTCTATTACCAATTTAATCCATCAATAATTACTCGTGGCTCATTCTAGGACAATCGGTCAGCACTAGATAAACAGAGTAAAGATGAGAACAAAAAAATTAAGAAAAATACGCAATACATAACGAAGTTGTGGAAGTCTTTAGAAAAATCAATTGCATCAAAAAAACTGTGCTGATCATATAAGTCTTTAAAAGTTTTTGCAGCATTAACTCAAGGGGTTAATCAAATTTGTGTAATTTTTTTTCTCACAAATCATAGGTATTTCTTAAGAATTTTATATTTCAAAAAACAATCGCCCCCAGGCCCATCGTTCGGTAAACCTCTATATTCTAAATCGACACTATATATAGATATATATATATACTATATATATAATATATATTAGCAATATAATTATAAAATATATAAAATATAAATATTAATATAAATATATATATATATATAACGTATATAATATAATATATATATATATATTATATATTATATATTAAAATAATATCTATAATAAAAGAAATACATATATAGTATAATATATATTAATATATCATATAATATATAATATATATATAGTATAATTATATATTATAAACTATATATATATATATTTGTATATACTATAATTAAATTATATATATATAATAATATATATAATATATATATAATATATAATATATATATAAAAATTGTTGGGAAATAATATTGTTTATTCTATGAATAAATTATATTTTATGTAATTTTGTTTGTGCTGTTTGCCAGTGGAAAGAATTCTGGCAACATGGCCGTATTTTATAAAATGCATCATAGTTTTGTTATTGTTTACAGATATAGTAACAGCGTGAAATCTCGATTATAACAAGCCTGTGTAATATTAGGGTTAAGTTTTCTGTAAGATAGCCATTATCTAGTTTTCATTATTCTATTAGTGTTTTACCGTAATACGATTACTTTAACATGTAGCTGAGAGTAGTTTGTAACAAGCCTAATTTGAATGTGAAACAGAAAGTGGAAAGTAGGCCTAGGTCAGCCTAATATATAGAATAGGAATAATGGCCTAGATTAATACCACCTAGAATACAAGTATAGAAATAGGCCTATATAAACCTAAATAGAATAAGAACAAGCCTATTATATATTAAATAATAGGATATTTACTCAATGAGTAAAATTAGATCATCTATCTATATATATCAAAGCCTAGTGACCACACACACACACGCACAAGAGTATATGCAAAGTGTATCAGCCAAAAGTTCGCAGAGCTAGACAGCAAATCATAATGGATGGAACCAAGTTAATAAAAGCCACAGACGCCATTACTACAAGCAACAGTTTCGAAGAGAAAATGATACAAAACAGAAATCTAGACAAATTCAACAAAATCTCCAATCAGCATGTAATTTTTGTTAGGTTTCAAAACCTCAAGCCAAAGTATTAGAAGTAAAATAAAGAAGCCTTCAAAGCCAAATAAAGAATTGAATGAGCAACGTTGACTTCTTTGTTGATTGAAGAAAAAAAAGTTCGATTTTTGTTCACAATTTTTATCTTACAAATGATAGAAATTAAGACAATGGCGGAAATTTTATCTTCAATAAGACAGCTCTTGGGTTATCTTCAGGAAGAAATTGTCAAAAAATTCAAGGAAGAATGAACTTCACCTTGCGAGATATTCTCATATGTATATAAATTTTGAAATTTACAAAGGATTAACTCAAATTCTTTCCAAAGCAAGGGAAGAGGGATAGAGAAAGAAAGAAGTATAGAATAATTAGTAACTTGCTTTGCCAGATAAGCAATATGAAGATGGTCATCAAAGGTGTAAGTAAGAAAATCAAAGCGTTAACAATAAGCAGGAAATCAGAGAAAATAGTACCAAAAGTAAAAATGAGAAATTTCCTTGTAATTACTGCTATTTAAAAGGTCAAAAGTGTAAATTGCAGAAAAAATGGAATGATGATAGACCAGAAAAAAAAATAAAGCCAGAAAGAAATGCAAATTTAAAATAAAGAAAATTCAAAAAGGGGTGAGACGGAGCCGATTCTTTTATGTTAGCGGTAGATAAACAAGTTTTTATTTCCGAAGAAAAATGAATAGAGAAAAGGTAATTTTGAGTAAGGCGCTACAAACACATACAAATGGAGGGAGTTATTTTAAAATTTAAAGGAAAGTTGCGACGCTCATCAGGTAGAAATCAGCAAAATGGTGAGGGAACAAATGTGTTAAGGGGATATGGAACAATTTGACAGTAGATCCAGTTGTAGATAGAAAAAATCTCAACTTATTTTTGAATGATGTTTGGTATGTTCCTGAATTCCCAGAAAAATTATTTCCAGTATTGGCAGCTCATGATAAGCATCCAAATAATGAAATTATATCTAAACCAAGTGTATGTAGTTTATGGTAAACAAAAAAAGCCTATTAATTAAAATGGCTATCGTAAACTAGGAATGGGGGGGGCTATTCAAAGTTGCAATGAAAGCTAAAAATCTCCCATATACCAGAAATAAATGGGCCCCCCACTTTTTTGAAAGAGAAAAAAAAAAGGAGACATAATAATTTAAAAAACAAGTTTAAATCCTTAAAAATGGAAAAAGTAAATGGGGGGGAAAAACCAACAAGGATAGAAAGACACATATAAGAAATCGATCAAAAAAACTAAATAGAATAACTCACTGAATAACAGAAATGTACAGATGTTATAAATGGAAAATGCGATCGTAAAATTTTTGGAAAAAAGACCAAATAGTACTAACAAGGAAGAATTGCTTATTTGCATAATATGTTGTGGACATTCAGTATTATCAAACTCAGTTATATAATATTTGTATGTTCAAAGATGATTCTCCAAAAATTGAGATGTATAATAAGAGAAAATATGTAGAAAAATGGAGCAAAGAAGGGTGTGCTAAACTTTGCTTGTATAGAGTCAAAAAGAAATTTGGGTCAGAGCTTGATATGTAAAGGATGTGACAGTAGGAAGGCATATAAGACAAAGGTTAACGGCTCCATATACTCCACAACAAAATAGAGTGGAAAAAGAAAATAGAACGCTAGTTGAAGCGGCTAGATCACTCATGTATTCGAAAGTAAAATTTCCACAGAAGTGTTGGGCAGAATTAATTAGCACAGCAGCATATATAATAAATAAAACTGGAAAATCCACAGTTGGATGGAAAACGCCTTGTGAAAAATCTGGTATGATAAAAGCCCAGAATTCAGCAACACGTTGTATTTGATCGAACAGCATTCAGTGGTGGGAATCCAATCAGAAAAGAGAAAGTTAGACCCAAAAGCAAAAATTCATGTATCTTTAGGGTTTATGATGAGATGAAAGCATACAGCGAATAATATGTCAGAGCAATATAATTTTTGTGTTAGATGACAGAGCATGGGTAATGAAGAGAAGATCTTTCAAACTTCAATATCAGATGAAGAATAGAATCAGAAAAAGAAAATAAAAGAGAAGAGAGAAATAGAGAAAATACAGAAATTGATAACAAAGTACAATCATAATTAGGTCAAACCATGTCTTCAGCAATACTTCCGGGGGATTTGCCCCGGAGAAACAGTCGAGTGCCCACCGAAAAGAATTCGATCATGAATCAATTTTTAATAATTACAAAATAAAGCAAATAAATATAAAAAGTAATGTTTTAAAATCTATATGATGTAGCCATAAATAATAAAATCAGCAAGAATGCATGATAACGTTTAAAAAAAAAGATTATATAGAGTATAATTGGAATCTACATACCTTATCCTGAAATTTGTGTTCAAAGATTTTTGTTGCTCGTTGAATAAGATTTGATAGTCTAATAACTCCTGCTCTGCGGTTTTGTAACCTAGCACTAAAATCTTAGTTAGGTAAATTCTGATTGGTGAAAGTTAAAGAGAATAAGATTAGTATGATAGTAAAAATATTTGAAAAAAATGAAGAAAATTTAATAATCTATTCATTTTACATTGATTCTAATTTTTTGTTTCAAAAACGACTTAATGGACGGATGATGAATTTGAAGTGATTATAGTGATTTTGGCGTTTAGGGAATTCTTGTAATTATACCCAGTGGCAAAGTACAAATTCCATTAAATAATATAAATTGATACTTATGACTTTTTTATATCTTACATTCAAATAAATATCTAAAATAAAAATAAGAATAGAAGAAAAAAGAGCGAAAGTGTATAATAGTTATTATATCCTAAAATAAACTACAAAATAAGCAAAAATAGAAGATATATAATTGGAAGTATACTAATAGTTTTTAATATACACGATCCACACATCAATGAACTTCAATTAGAATGAAAAGAAGTTAAATTTTTAACAAATCAAATAAATCCTGCGAAGGGAATTCTGACACTGACAGCAGCCCTTCTAAGAGTCTTCTTTGATCTCGAATTGAGCTAGAAATTTGATTCGTGAGAGTCAAGTGAGGTGAATTATACCTGAAGTTGAAGGTTTTACATCTACAATAGCAGTATTCACTGGTTGAATTATTACATTGAAATTTGAATTTGAGGGATCAACTTGATCTGTATTTCATTTGTTTTGATCATCTGAATTGGAGAGATCACTGCCTGCTTCAGCATCAGTTTCTCCACTGGCGACAGAGTGGGTAATAACTCCAATGGGTAGAGATGACAAATAAAAGTGACAGGTTTGTCCATCTCCTTTTTTTAATAACACACCTGATCTTATTCGTCATCACCAACAATGACTTCCAGAACTCTACCCAAAGCCAGAAGGGTCTAGGTTATTAGGTGTGTGAATCAAAACTATATCTCCAACCTTAATTCGGTTGGTCCACTCGACTGATAGAGATTTCTACTAGTCTGGCGCAAATTTTATAGGTAAGACTCACGAGCCATTATTCCCTGAAAGTCTCCAAAAACCTCTTGAGCAAATTAGAGTTAATGGCTAAGTCCTTGTTGTGGGATATTTTCCCCTTTTCCGTACCCCTAATGTCCCCTAATGCCCTTAATGCCAATAAAGCTTCAAAAAAATTGGAGCAATAACTTCCAAATCATTATATGATGACCTATAGGTTAAAGTTTTAAATATCAATTTTTGGTATTTGAAATCTTGTTAACAGCGCGATCTGTATCTTTAGTTTTAACGCAGTTATACGTTTTTCCACAAATAATATTTCTGTAATATTTCCTTTGACTTAGTGGGTATAAAGAGACCGTTAATTTAAATAGCCGTATATAGCCAAAATCTTCAAAGTGAGGAAACGGAAGATCCTCCATTACTATCATTTCTGCAAAAAATTCTGGCATTATCTAGTACAATTGGAACGGTATGCCCATATATATTTGTGAAACCGTTGGTGAAAGTAAAAAGGATTCAGTGGACATAATCTTGAAGGACATCAACATGAATAGCTCTGGATATTAAGGCAAGGTGAAAATAATAGATCCACATTGAAATTCCTTATCATTAACCTTTACAAAGAGATGTCCCGTAAAGTCCACACCAGTATGCTCAAAAGCGACCACAAAATTAAACTCTAATGATGAGTGAAGACTTACGTCATTTTTGGATATTTTAAGGTAACTTTAAAAATAATTGCAAATACTATACAGTCTGACAAAAAACATTTTTTACAGCCCTGGCCTTGGTAATCCAAAACCATAGCTCTGAGAAATTGATAAGTGGGGTTGAACACCCAAGTGTTTGCGACATCTTGAATGAAGAGTCCTTATTATTAATTAGTGAGATGATGACCTTGCCAAGAAGAATTGGATTATCACATCATCACTATATATAAAAGTGCTGCAATTACAACCACTTTGACGGATAGCCTTTAACATCTATAGAATAAGATAAGTTTGATTGACCAGCGTGGGAATTTCAATCCTTTTAGATTTGGAGAAAATAATATCCTCCTTAGAAAAAACAATGCTGCTGCATTAACTTCAAACCAATAGAGTTGAGCTTTCTGATCACAATCCTTCATCCAGCCTTTACTCAAGCTAATGAATTGAACCTGAAGTACTTTTAAAAAAGCCTATGCGACACTGATAATCTTAAATGGTAACAAAGAAGCTTTATAAACGAACCATAGATGTGTGACATTGCAAAGTCTTTTCCTTATTGGCCTCAAACAAACATTTAAGTTTACTAAATAGGCCAATTGAGATTGAATCTAGGTAGAATCCAAAGAAACCCTTTAAGCCAAATGGCAATTTGGAAAAACAAATATGAGTTGTAACACCTCTGGTAAAATCAGACTGCTGGGTTTCCCAGAGTATAGATGAGCAAAAGAAATGGATATCTTCAATTATGAGAAAGAGAGGCGGCAGTGTGAGTATTAGAGTCACATTATCTGCATATACAGTAGATCACCTAAACTTTAGAAAAATATTTTTTCTAATAGAGACTACTTTATTAATCACTCTGCCAGCTACATATCTCATTGAGAGAGACACAATTTTCCCACGACAACAAGCGTGGTGCATATCGAATAGATTTCATATTTACTCACACACACACCAGAGTGAAAAAGAGTTAGAGAGATGCTGTCACATCGACAAAGGAGGAATCCGATAATCCGAGATTATGATACACCTTGAAAAATAAGAACACCAGTATTATCACAACTCTAAAGATGGCATACAGCAGATTGAGGGGCGCCACTCTTGCCTTTGAGAATATAAATAGGGTACATAGCGCGTAGCGACCATATATATGATATACAAAAATGAGCGCAACACAGAGAAAACATCAGCGAAACACAATAACACGAAGATATTGATGGATATAGGTACATAATCAAAAAAATCGAATAATATCCTTAAAAAAACAATGTAGGTCTTCATACAGTCCAACCTCGATAAATGAAAGATCGAGAGAGCAGACCAACCGGATATGTCACACGCTGAGCTATGAAAAGCTCTATAAGAGAAGATGAGATATTTGTAAAATGCATTTATAATTCTACAATGTTTAACCTTTATATTTGCAAACCAAATTTATGACCATAATATTGCCACCATATAATAAGTGTCCTAATTTAAAATCACCGACCTCTACATTAAAGTTGAGCGGTGTAAAAAGATATGTTACAAAGAAACTACAAAAAAACTCTGAGAACAGCAAGAGAAAAACAAATCTTGGTATATATCTGCCATCTAAGCGACTATTTACTGAAAATTAACAGTCATAAGTTTACTTATACTAGTAAAAGATATGAAAGAAATATATATGCGCAAATGAACATTTATATGTATATTAGCAAAAGCGTAATATGCTGATATTTTCGCGAATATGATTGAATCTATCTAAAAAGCCCCCCTGTTCAAATCCATACACGAGTTCTATGAATATGATCTCAATATAAGTCCCAACTCTAAAGATGAAGATCCACACCATCTCACACCCTTCTGTTGGCATCACACAAAAAGTTTTCCTTTTAAATTGTAGATCATTGCCACCTAATAATAAATTATCAACAACCAAAAAATTTGTTTATTTTGATTTAATAAACGGAGTACATGCAACATCTCTCATAGACTGAGCATGACTACATGCATATAATTGAGGATGAAGAGCGTAGAAGGGATGCTGCACAACCAAACTACACAATGTTGAGTATTAACGAGAACTAATTGACCATTACTATATCCAAACAAAAGCAAAAAGCGATTCGCGTCTTCGATAGATTTTAACTTATCCTGGAAGGAAAGCGTGTTTAAAATTATCCCTAACATCACCCAAATACGCCCATTGACATCTGAAACCGGAATAAATGACCCAACAAGAGGACTATAAATATCTGTCCAGTAGAGCTCATGCCTCAATTTAGAGATGGTGAAATGAATTATGTCTTTAAGAGGAACAGTTAAACATCAGACTGAACCTTTGAGTTGATACTTGTCATCAGTTTTGATGAGCAAAGGAGTCTGTGAGGAACCAAATAATAAATGAAATACTTTTCTAATATTGCTCAGAGGAGAGTACACTGTACGATCACTTCCCTAATAAAATTAGCCAATCAGCCTAATCTTGAAAATATGTTCTTTGAATTTGAAATTAATGCCCACATCAAATTGCATAAGAGTCTTTACAATCTAATAAGCGTATTATAAACTATCCCATTAATCCAAACTATATGAGACCCAATAAAGACTACTAGAGCATAGCATCGATAAGTATAATTAGCCTTTGTAGGACAGATTAGTCTGCACAATCATGTAAGAAGATCTACTAAATGAAATTTTTAACCGAACTTGAATTGAAAGTTGTTACTATCTTATTGGTTTCAAAGAATTCATACACCTTCAGAATGTTTATTATGTAGCCCCAGTTCCATACTTCAAAAAATGACCATAGGACATCGTAGCTAATAAGTAAACTTGTCTATTCCCATATGAACTCTATACCCCTTCAGAATTAACTTAGTCATGTTGCGTATAAGCTATAAAAAATAAGAAAGTAAGTACTAGGAATAAGTAAGACTGCGAGATTACAACCAAATATGGTTAACACGTATCAGCTTAGAATTTAAGTGAAATAATCCCCAGATGTTCTTAAAACTTAAGATATTATTGTATTGACGCATGAGGTAAAGAGACTGTAACATGAAAATATTGATGATGGATTTGTAAACCTCGTAATCTTGATTAGTAAATCGGTATAGAATCCTGAAAAAATTCCCCCCTACTTATCAAATGGGTAAAGTAGCTTACAGGTTCATCTATTTCCAAATAAAACCCCTTTTTTTCTCCCGCATTAATCAAAGCAAAACCAGGTAAAGACGTTATTATCTAACGTAAAATCCCTTAAGCAAAATAAGTGAGGAAATACCAAGGGCGCGATGATGCAGGGTGAAATTGCCCGAGCACCAGAACTTCACGAGAGTATAGCTTGAAACTATGAATTGACGACTATCTTTCTTCAAAAAGTGTCAATTACGGTCTCGATATAGGACATTCATTTTTGAACTTGAATAAACGTAGACCTTAAGCAATAATTCTTGCTGGGGCATACTAATTAACTTCACAAAATTTAACCTAGACTTACGTTCTAACACATTTAACATCATCGTTACAATATGTAAGTAATTATTAATCCAAATGGCATATCAATAGAACCATGCTTGCGAATAACTTTAAAGCAGATCCACTACTCATTTACATTAAACAAATACCAAATTCTAGTTGAGGGAAATATTCTATTAAATCAATGCCTAAGTTATAGTCATCCAAATACGAAAAACTGAAGTAAAATGTACGACTCTTATATGCGCAGATATCATCTAATTTCCTTAAAGAATAGAATCTTTGAGTTTTCTCAAATTAAGATTAAGTCCTAGAGTTATAACAGAAATCTTATAATACTCGTAATAACTTAATTAAGACCTCCTCTAATCAACCAACTAAAAGAGAAGAAAGCCTGTGAGAAACAACGAACTGAGGTAATACAATATCCAAAGTATCATCATATGAATCAGTCTCTCTCTTACATAAGTGCGGTAATGCTAATACAACAACAATATTAAGTTTTATAGATTCGTAAATTGTAGCTGACTTATGAAATGATTCTCACTACAGATAAAAATGCAGACAAACTGACCAGCACTCCTAAGACAAGGTAGGACCTCTTGAAGCCACAGATCGACCACAATCGAACTGGAGCCGAAACTTTACCCTACCAAATCCGTAGAGTAATTGATGGCAACAAATATAAGATTGTTGTGCTTGTTGGCTAAAGCTAAGAACATACATTTGTAGGGGTGGAAAACATTTCCTTTGTCTTTACCAAAAGAGCTGTAAGAAATAAACCTCACTCTCAATTTTAATTGCAAACTTGGCAAAACTTGAAACCAGAACAGTTGCTCCCTCAAGTCCACTGTAGCAGTGACTGCCATAATAATGTTAGTACTGAAAACATGTTGGGGCATTGAGAGAAGACTCTGTTATTTCATACAAGACTTAATTAGGAGGTTCTTAAAACTATAGGTCTTTGGATAAACAAATTGCACATTGTCATCACCATGACCTTGGGATGAACAAAAACTTACATGATTCTGTAGAAGGATAAGCCTGTTATGAATGTTCCTGTAGAAGTGGTAAGACATTCAATTATCTACAGAAAGAACTTCGGAATTCCAGCTTAACTCATTAGTATGAGTATTGGAAACCTCTTTGGCACAACACAGATCATTAGAATCACCCGCTCTACCCTAGAATTCTTCCAAGGTACCATTCGTCCTTTGAATTTATCATTATTTTAACATTTAACAATTAAGTGTGTTGTCCCGAGTATTTTACCATTTTACAAAATTTGACGAAAATATTATGGAGAGCGGACGAGATTTAGATGAAAATTTATGACCTTTATTTGATTCGAACTGTTTACACAAATATTAATTTGTGATAACTTCATTATAGCTTATCAAATATTTGATTAAATCTGGGTAAAGTGCATGCTATTGACACTACCAATATTCTTGACTTACCACATTAGTTAATTCTGATAAAAACTATGTGGCTAAGTAC
>JABUQX010057333.1:32500-35909 GCA_015478945.1 Trachelipus rathkii
CAGCGGAACTCCAACATTTCGAACCAGGGAAATGGAGAGGTTGGCCTGTGAGACGACTCCCAGGCCAGATGGGGGTAAATATGTGGGGGAATAACGCTTTTGTGAGTAGAAATCTTTGTAATTGTTTACCCTGCAATTTTTGTATGAATAAGTCAAATTTTGGGCGGGGAAATATTAATTTTAACTATAGTAGAAGGCATCATTATAATGATAGTCATAATAACGGTAGAAATTATAGTCATAATCATAATAATGGTAATTACAGTAACTATGATAGGGACAATTTTTATTATAATAATCACTATGGTAATGAAAAATATTAATTATAGCAGTAATGGTTATAATAATGATGCACGTGTTGATTATAATAGTTTTTATAATAATAATGGGTATGCTAATCTTAATGGCCAGAATAGTAATAGGCAATTTAATAATAATTGTAATTATATTAATCGTGGGTATGATGGAAATGTTAATTATATTAATAGATTTAAATGGAATAGAAATATTACTTGTAAAAATAATCAGAGGCAAGAGGGAGTAATTAACAATGCATCTGAAATCGAAAGTTTTAATGATGAGAGGGTGACTCAAATGGCTGAGGCAGGGACTTCTAGTGGGTCAGCCTCTCTCCCACCTGAGTCCTCTTCAACTTTTAATTGTAACTCAATGCATGATGAGATTGTAATAACGATAATAACAATAATAATAATAATAATAATTGTAGAACTAGGAATGATAGCCATAGTGATGGCGATAACGGTTTTGTAAATTCTTATAATTACATTGAAAACAATAGCTTTGTGAATGAGTCGCTGTTTCCCCCAACGGAGTCGACCTGCTCCCCCACTCCAATCGCTGGGGAGAAGGCGGGGGTAGAGGTGATTCAGACTTGTGACTCCATACTTGTTAATAAAAATAATGATAAAAATGAATTCGTAATTAATGAAGGGGGCGAAATTCCCTTTCTGAAAATGAATTGTATTAGCTTTAGGGATGAAGGAGGTTCTTCTCCTTCCGATAAGCATGAGGGATCATTAAATTTAAGAAATAATGCATGTGACTTATCTGGTAATACTGTAGTGGAAGTTTCTGGCAACTCAACTGAAATCGTTGCAGCTGTTAGAGATGTAGTTTTTGATAAATTGTATTATATTTCGGATAAAACTAACAATGAATCTTATTTACTAGATACCGGAAGTTGCCTCGACCTGGTGATGGCGTCTGAATTAGATAGGGGGGGTGCCGTTATTGGCACTGCCAGAGCCGCAAATGGAGGCTATATAAATATTTATAGTAAAAGGGTAATTAAAATTGATTTGGGGTTAGACAGACTTTACAATGTGCATGCCTACGCCACAGATATTAAATTCAACGTCCTCGGCATGCCTTTTCTCAAAAAACACGGGTTCATTATTGACTTTAGGTGCCATTATTTATTAGATCCTAGCACGAAACGTAGTATTTCTCTTAGTAATGAGGCTTTCGATTTTTCTGAGCATGTTCGAAATTCTATCTTCCCTCTAACCGCTGTCTCTTTAAATATACCGCTTTGCGAATATGAATTAATTAATGATTTAATTAGAAAATACCAAGTCTTGTTCTTAAATCCCTATGAAGCGCCTAATTTAAATTTAAAGAATGAACAGCTCACTAGATGGCGAACCATATGTGCAAAGTACCGGAGGAAACGGGGCGGGGCTTATGTTAACAGCTGTGAGAACGATTTTGCTGCTCGCTCACAACCCGATGATAACGAAACTATAGGGGAGGGGGGAGGGGGGGGTAAAGATTGTACTATTGGGAGGGGGGTTGAAGATTGCACTGTTGATGAGGGGGGAGGGGAGAGAGAAGAATGTCCTTTGAAGGAAGAAATTTTATGCGAGTTAGCAGAAAACTATCCATACCATGTAGAGGTTAGGGGCACGCCGATACAGTTAAGGAGTAGAAGTATAGCCCCGCATCTTTTTGAGAGAGCAAAGGAGGAAATCAATAAATTATTGGACGCGGGGGTCATTTCGCGGGGGAGAAGCGATTGGGGTTTCCCAACTAGCTTCTTGCCAAAGTCGGATGGCAGAGTTCGTTTAGTCGTTGATTTGAGGTTATTAAACCAGAGATCCACCTCTGACAATTTTACTCTGCCTAAGATTAAAGATATCATATTGCAATTGCAACATTGCAAGTTGCTAACGCGGCTCGATATTCGGCAGGCTTACTATAACGTGCCAATCAGCGAGGAAACAAAGAAATATTTCACTATTACTTGTCCTTTTGGTAACTACAGTTTTAACTATTTAATACAAGGGCACAAGTGTTCATCTAGTGCCTTCCAGCCGCCTCATGTCGCATCTCTTATTTGGAAGATTTAAAGAATGGTTTTTGTTTATTTAGATGAGCATATTATATTGCCAGTTCGACTCTGAAGAACATGTGCCAATGTTGTGAGAAGGTTCTAGAGAGTTTGAGGGTATATGAAATTTTATATGAACCAAAAAAATTGTGTACTGCAGTTTCGGGGAAACAGATTTTTTTAGGTTTCACATTAGCGAGGAAGGGGGTTAGGCCTAGCAAGAAAAAAATCGATGCAGTGGTGAATGTTGCAAAGCCAACAACTATCAAACAACTTAGGGCATTTCTCGGTCTATATAACTTCTGCCGAATTAACATAGTCGGGGCGGCTCAATTGTTGCAACCCCTAACGAAAATGTTGAAGGGAAAACCCGCCTCCAATAAAAGGGTTTCTTGGGGGGTGGAAGCCGACCGGGCATTTCAAGAAGCTAAAGCGGCGATGGTGAGCGCCACCCTATTGTCGTTCCCTGATGAAAAAACTGAGTTACTATTATACACGAAGGTGAGCGAGCTCACTATAGCCAGTGCACTGATGGGAGAAGAAAATGATCAGACGAAGATTTTCGCACTTTACAGTACCATACTGACTGAGGTGGAAGTGGCACTACCACAGTTGGTTAAGGAGTTACTATGCGTCAATAACAGTTTACAAAAATATGCTTACATAATTGCAAATAGGAGAGTCTATATCTGTACCGGCAACAGTGGGTTAATCACAGCTTATACGAAAAAGAGTGCCACAAAAGTTCATAATATTCGGGAAATAAATTTATTGAATGCCATTGCAAATTTTGACGTTGAATTTAAATTGGTCTCTAAGGCTAAAAATAAATTGGCGATAATTTTAACAGAATTGGCTAACGAAAGAGATAAGATTATAGAGACTGGGGAATTTCAATTACCATTAGCTTGTATAGAGAATGGGGAGTGGGCGTGGCCAAAAGAAATTGCCATGGAAACGGAGTTACAACTGGAGAAAGAGCTTTGTGAATGGAATTCTCAGAATTCCATTGTGGAAGGGTTAAGCCCTTTAAATCGAACGTTAAAAGAACAAGACTTA
>JABUQX010057334.1:2500-15000 GCA_015478945.1 Trachelipus rathkii
TTTAATCGAGTGGACATATATGTATTGAAAAATGTGAATAGCAATTATTTTACTAAAAATTATCCAGAGTTTAATACTCTATCTTTCCACGCTGAAATGTCTTCTTCAAAGACTACCATAGAATTTCATTTACCACCTTTCGCACAAGATAGAGGATTAGCTGCTCACAATATAAAAGCAGTTAAGGTCTACTTGCTTTTAGGAGCCATACATTTATACCGATTTATCCACTACTACATTAATCATTCTACTTTAAATATTCAGGCAACATGAAACTTAGTGAGGAGAGGTTATTATATTAATTTTATGACATAATGTTTTCATAAAAACTAAATTCTTGATTATTCACTAATCTATTGAAATTAAAAAAAGATTGTCATTTTGTGGTATTAGTAGTATAATTTAGCTCTTAGTTGTGAGTTATTATGTATTCTTGAGCTTATTTATTCACACAGTTAATTATCAATTTGAGTGCTGTAATTTAATTGGAGAGTTCCTACCTCAATCTATTATTATATTCAATTATTTCAGTCTCTTCCCTTTTGAAATATTATTTTGAATATTTAATTTAACAAACACATATTAATTATTAAAAGAATATATTTTTTTTTTCGGTGAATTGAATATTTAGAGTTAAGATTATTATTAAAGATTAATTTCTCATAGAAATACGTCTCGGGCCTGCAGCCTAAGCTAACAAAAATTACTATCCTATCACAACTTCGTACAGCTTAGGTAATATACCATATACGTATTATTTTATTATTTTAGTTTATAATTAATATAATATTATTATTTAAATTAATTTTTATATATTATTTATATATATTATTTATTTATAATTCATGTAATATAAATGATTATTTCTTAAATTTTATAATTTGCTTAATAATTATAATATTATTTTATAATATTTAAATTATATTTTATAAATTATATTATTAATTATTTAATTATTATATAATTTAATTAATTATAATTGATATATTAATATATTATTATTATTATTATATGATAACTATTTAATCTAAGATTTAAAATACTAAATTATTATTAATTTAATATAATATAATTATAAATTATTAATTTATTATTATTTTTATATATAATTATTGATATTATTATTATTGATTATTATTAATGGTTAACTTATTATTATTATTAATTATTGATTATATATATTATATTAATTAATTTACTTATTATATAGTCTATTATATTAATTATATTATATATTATATTATTTATTTGAATAATTTAATAATTAAATATATTTATAATTATTTAATTATTAGTATATAATTTAATAAAATATTAATATTATTAATATTTTTTATTTAATATTTATAATTTATCATTATTATATCAATAGAAATTATTATATTATTATATAGTATAGCTATTATTTATAAATTCATTATCTAATTATATATTAATATATATATTATTATTATTAATATATTATTCAATTTATATAAGTATTCTTATTATTATTATTATGATATGGTGAAAAATTTCGGAATATATTAATAAAATATTTTCCATATTCATATAATCATTCAACATTTTGAATGTCTTATTTAATTATATTATTAATTTATATTAATTTATTATCATTAAAATGTAAGTTATATATTTTTTCTTTCAATTTGTTTTTCGTCGAAATTAAAAGAGCTTTGTATTCATTTAGGGATGTACCGGAACCTATCATGTGTGTGATTAATTCTTTATGTATATTCTGAGACGGGGAAAAGTTTTTCTCTATAACTCCTGTATACGCCGCCGGGATTCAACTTCCCGGTCAATAGAATCACTAAAGACAAACACTCTGGAACTAGATGGTTTCAGGTCCAGTGAGAGAACAATAACACGCGACTAATATTGTGGCCGTGAGAAACTTCAACTCTTTTTTCAATATGTCTCCTTCTTATATAAATATTCAATTATATGACTTATTGTTATTTCAAACAGTGATTAATAAAAGGAAGATTTCACCGCTTACAGGGCAAACTAATATAATAAAAATTAATAATAGAGAAAAAATATAGTATAATAATACAATTCCGATATACCATTCAGAGTAATTAAGATAAAAGTGACGTGAGATTAAGTTCCTAATGAATAACCGCGTAATGAGGATTAATAAGTGCAGATATAACTAGAGAAGTATAAATACATTAAATAAAACTCCTTTAAAAATCATTAATAATTATTTAAAATTATTATTAATAATACACCCTTTTTATAATAAAATTGAAATAATAAATATATAAGCATGCAAACATTTTTTATTTATCCTTTTAATTAAATAATAATAATTTAAATAATATAAATTAAATAATATATGCAAAATATCACTAAAATGGTATTACAGAACAAGTAATAATTATATAATAACATTATATTTCAAACTGAGAGATCTAACAATTACGAGATTATACATATAAGTTACAGAATACATTACATATTACTTATACTATTATAATAAATAATCACAACAACATTTATATACTTAAATATAAGTATTGACTCTAATATAAGAATTTTTAGTGTTTAATTTTATATCAGAATATTAGCAAAACACCTATAACTCTTTAAAAAATATCGGTGCAAATAAAGTGAGAATTTTTATATATTTAAATTGAATAGCCCTGATGACATTGACATGAAAATTTTAAAGTATATGTACACAATTTAGAGAGGACTTATTACATACAGTTTCATTCGTAAAAATTGTATAAAATGTAAGTGTAGATGATAGCGTAGTATAAGAGGTAAGAAGGTAAGATTCCAGAGAATAATACACTGTACACTTAGTATTTTGCTGACATTTGATTATTTTTTAAGAAATTACATCGTTGTCGTAATTCGAACATTGTTTCTGTGACACTATGTGGTTAGTCTTACCACCAAAATATATCTTTTATATTGTTCATATTTTTCATTTTGTTTATATTTCTTTAAACGATATGTAGTGTCTTATTTTTACTATTAATATTTTATTATTAAACCTCTTAATAAATATTTAATATGTTTACTACATCTATTTGTTACACACATTAGAGTGCTAATTACACATTCAAAGAAATTTAATAATATTGTCTTTATTTGGGAGATACATCTTTTGTATTTTAAACAATTTTTTATAGCTTTTATATACTTTTTGCCACCGCGGTAATTAATGCTATATATCAGTTATGTTCCTAATTTATAATGAATGTCGTATCTTACGAAGTGAATAACTGTGTGAAATAATTAATCATTGATTATATAATTAATGTTACACTTTATCGTACTACCATTTAATCTTTTGATAATACTCTTTTTAAATAGGAAAGCTGTGTATTTGCTATCAGAACTGTCAAATCTCTGAGTTTGTATTAAGATTATATCTATCTAATTGAACGGAGGTTTATGTGGAATTATTAGTTTTGTATTTTTAAATTTTTTTTAGCTATACTTTTATTGTTATATTATATCAAATATTGCTTGTTTATTTTAATTAGAGTTCATTGTATAATAAATGGAGTTAATTCCTAATTGAGTTGACTAATTAATATGTAAATGTTTATGTGTGTTAAAGTTTAAGTTATTTTTATTTAGTTTAATTAAGTATATTTATATAATTTAATAATTATATTATATTTTAATTATTAATTATATATTATTATTATTATTAATTATTTATATTATTATTATATTATTTTAATTAATATGTTATTATAGATTTAATTTAGTATATTTGAGTTATATTAGTTATTATTATGAGAGTTATTGTTATATGTATTTATATTGTTATTTTTGTTAATAATTTAATTATACGGAATTTTAATAAAATCAAAGTATTTACAACCTTTCCTACTTAACTTACATATTATTAATTATATTATGTATATTATATTAAGCAATATCATTTAATTATTTAATTTAAATTAATACATATGTTAGTGACTTATTTGTCTAATCTTATGTTATTTATAGTTTTCTTATATAATTGTTATTTGTATTGAGAGAGTTGTTGAAGTTTACTGTCTAATTTTAATTTAGTTTAATTTAGAGTTAATATGACTTTTGAATAATATCCTTAGTGGTAATTGGGAAAATTTTACTTTATTTTATTATGTTATGATATTTGAAATTAATTTACTCTTATCTATAAATATGTGGTAAATTTATAGTATTTTATATTTTTATTCAATTCTATTTAAAGTATCTAAACTTTGGTAAACTCAAAAAATAATAATAATAATTAATTATAATAAAAAAAATGCCGCTGGTTTCGTTTCAAGGTTAAATTTTAATACCCATGTAGAGTCCAATGCGTTTATAAATTGGGTTACAGGGACGATATTTTAAAAATATTTTTATTACACTATTTTATTGTGCCAGAGTTTCTACTTGCTTCTAGAATCTTAGACCGTGGGATAAATACCGTAATAGATATCATTGGTTACTATGGAGAGAGGTAGTTGATAATTAATGATTATTATTATATCTAAGGTCATTGATTATTAACTATTATTATCTATTTATTTTAATTATTATATATTATATTATTATATTTATATTATTAATTATATTATTATTATTTTTAATATTTATATTTTATAATTATTAGTGTATTAATATATTATTATTATTTATTGATTATTAATTTATTATTTATTTAATTATTACATAATTTTAAATTAGAAATAATACAATCATCCCAAACGGGATGGTTTTTTATTCAATTAACAAAATATATTTAGCGTATATATTAATAATTTTATATATATATAACATTTAAAATTTTAAAATAGAATTTTATATAATTACATTTACTATTATTAAAAATGTTGATATATTTAATTTTAAATATGGCAATTGAATTTTAGTGTTGATTTTAGTAATAATATATAGTTTCAGTCTCATGTTAGTGTGATTAAATAGTTACGCTATCATCGATCACGAAGTCCTCAAAAGTCACGTCAAACCTTGTATCAGCTGTAATAAGCTAGCTGTTACATCAGCTTTTATTCATTTTATTATAATTAAATAACTATTTTTTTTAATAAATCTCTATTATTTTGAGCCATGATACTTCCTATATTATGATACTTTATATTATAATTAGTTTATTTGCACTGTATTTATTATTTCACTTAAACGAAGGCCCGGATCTATTATTCATTGAGCTAGTACTCTCATTACTGGCGGGATTCACAATCAGGCTGATTCGTCAGTACAATTGTGACGATTAGTATTGCCAGTAAAATACGTAGTACTCACGGTTAGTTTGCACGTAGGTCACAACTTTGCTTACGTGTTCGACAGGTATATTAATAAACAGTCATAAATCATGATTTCAAGATTGTTACGTCTCGAGATATTTATGATAATATATTTTCTTTAATTTAATTTCGATAATTTTTAATTAAGGGCGGTTCGAGTCACTTAGATGTATTATTATAAGAATATCTTATTATGTTTATCACTATTATATATAATATATTAATTCTTTTATTTACATTTTGTACAATTTTGAGGATATATGAGAGGTCTATGTGAGCTTCATATTTATTTTTTTTATTATCTTTTTATATTTTATAATGTAGATATATTAAATTATATAAAATTCGTATCTATATTACATTAATAATTATATGAGTGTATATACATTATTTTAATTATATATATTATGATGATTTTTATTATGGTGAGTGTCGTAATGATTCATGTGAATTATTATTAGAAGGGGTGAGTTCAGTTATTATTTATTATATTATTATTATTATTATTATTATTATTAATTATTATTATTAATTATTATTTTATTCAAATTACCTCTTCTATTCTATAATATGTTATACATATTGATTGAGATTTAATTATATATTTAATATATAAATCTAATTATTATAAAATTAATTATTTAATTTATTAATTATTGATTTATATTATTATTTATATATAATTAATTATTATTTAATTATATTATTATATTATATTATTAAATTGATTAATTATTATAAAATTAAATATTAAATTAGTATTTATAAATCGAATTAATATTATTTTATTAATTATACATTATTAATTTAAATTTATATTATTATTAATAATATATTATTTATTAATTATTTAATAGACATTTCATTTGCATCTTTGTGTAAAGCATATATTTTATTAAACACATATATTTTATATATAATATATATAAATATTTATAATACGTTTGTAATTAAAATAATTACTACTTCATTATCAATCGATTGATGTATTTTTTCAGTTTTTCCCTAATAAACCCTTAAAAACGTCAGTAGTAGGACAAGATATGTACTCAGGTTCAATTTCTACATCTTCGAACGTTGAAATAGATGATTCTCATAGTCTCCCCTTACTTATACGCCCATGATATATCATAATGTAATAGTATTTATTATAATATGCCAAGTCTGAGAATTTCACGACGGTGAGGTCTAGCATCGACCGTTTTCCACAAGGATACTTACTCAAAATTTCCATGTTCTCACTGATTTGAGGTTAATTGTATATATTTTTTATCAATATTCGAGCTCAGTTTCACGAGTCGAGATTTATGCACACGGAACTTGATATATGTAGTATATTATAATTAGAGCATGTACACTTGGTGAGCTTACTGTGAAAACGCACTAGCTAATAGTTTATTCCTTCTCTACTTATAATAATTTATGAATCCTCACGTACTTATACCAAATTTTTGAGGCTTTGACTGAAATAGCAGTTGAAGAATTAATACTAAAGAAATTAAACATAATATATTACTATAAGAGACCCACTGATAATCAGTAACAAGTTTTAAGTATAGATAAATAATAGCCGGTTAATCTCTAGAATAATAGTATTCTCTACAGTATTGCTGAAATCCCATGAAAAATAATTTAAACATTTTATACATAATATTATAGAGAACTAGTGAAAAGTTAGACTGAATCAGGAGCCGAGAGGCTCGCACCTCAGTCGAATATACATACTATGTAAAAATTATTGTAAATGCAATTACTTCCTTTCTTAAATATGTTAATCTTCATATATATATTATCTGTAAGAATGAATACGAAATATAATAATATTCACTTAAAATTATAATATAAAAAGTTAATTAATAAATTAATATTTATATAGAAAATTATTTGGCAAGCCATTTTCCGAGGTGACAATCATTATATAAATAGTATTATTATTTATATGTAAAAAGATTTTATTATGTAGTCAAATCAATATATATTAAAGTATCATATATTATAATCTTACTTATAGCATATACTAAATACTCACCAGCTATATACTACCGTATTATTATCTAATTAATCTAATTCATAGAAATTTGATGAATTTATAAACATAACGGCGCCCTTAGTATTCGTTGAACAGTTATTTACGTTGAACGTAGAAGTGCGCGAAACTCGAGGACTGGATATTAATAAACTGATTCATGTGTGCCCGCAACTCTGAGGGCTTGTGCAATCGGGCTTCTGGTAAACGCAGCCTTTAATGGTAAGTAGTGTACTGAAAATGTCGAAAATTTCCGGTTCCGGCCGGACTTTTTCAAGGTTCCGGATAATAAGTATTCACGGTTACCGGCCTGAGGATACACTAAATAATAGGTATTCAGGTGTACATATAATCCCTAATTAATATATAATATATTAATATATATATATTAATATAATATATTTAATATAATATATATATATAATATATATATATAATATTATATATATATATTATAAATATAATTTAATATATTTATATAATATAATATATTATATATATAATATATATATTAATAATTAATAGTATTAATATATATTAAATATTATAAATATATATATATTAATATAAATATAATATATTATATATATATATTAATTATAGTTAATAATATATATATTAGTATATATTAATATTATTATAAATATATTATATTATATATTATATATTAATATTATTAATATTAACTATATATATTAATTAATATAATATAATATATATACTATATATTATATATAAATATATATATATATAATTAATATATATAATTATATATATAAATATATTATATATATATATATATATATTAATAAATATATTATAATATATATAATTTAATATATATATAATATATTAATTATATATATAATATATATATATTATAATATTATTATTATTAATAATTTATATATGAATTAATATATGTATATATTAATAATATAATATTAATAATATATTAATATATTTTTATATATATATTAATATATTTATATTAATATTAATATATAAATTATATATTATATTAATATATTATATATATACGGTGAAACTAATTAATTAATATTAATATATTTAATATATATATATATTAATATATTAATAAAATATAATTATAATTATATGTATTAATATAAATTTAAAATATATATTATTAAATATAATAATATATACCAATTATATATATATACTTAATTAATAACATATATATATATATATTATATTATTTACCATTATAATATCTATTATGCAATAGGTAGGTTTGCTTCTTTATATATTTATACATAATTATATAATATAATATATATTAAATATATATTATTAATATCATTAATATAAATATATATATATTATATAATATTATATATAAGTATTATAATATATATTTATATATATCTATAATATTATATATCAAATTTATATATATTATATATATATATATATATATACTATTAATATATTATATATACTATAATATAATATATAATAATTAATATTTAATATAAATATTATATAACAAATTAAAAATTAGATATACAGTGTAGATACGTTAGCATAATATTTCTTATTTTGTAGATATATATTAATTCATATATATTATTATTTATTTATTATATATAATTATAGGATTAATCATATTATATATATATATTAATTATATATATATATATATATATATATATATATATATATATATATATATATTATATATATAGGATATAGAGCACATATATAATATATATATATACATAATAATATGGTGCACAATGCAACATAACATTTTTGAATATAGCAATTATATTACTGCAGCTAATTAATATATTGTGTATAATATAACAAATCTATACTCATATCTATGGGATAACCTTGTTTAAGGAAATTTCTTTTGTCTTTTATCTTTTCAAATGACCAAAAAATTAAACATATGTAATCTGCTACACTGTGTCTCAGGTATTGAGCAATATGACATCGTGATTTTGTTGACTTTCTGTATTAGATTGAAAATAAAGTAATTAGAGGATAGAGAAAGTTAGGTTATTTTCAGGTATGTAGACTATTTTGTGCTGAAAAACCGCAGATAACTTTGAGATGATTATTTTCGTGTCGGATTTCTAGTTATCTTCAAAAAGGTTGCGAACATATATATGTAAAACAGAAAGCAGAGATGATGTAACTCTCATGCAAACTAGAGGAGCTAAGTTTAAATTTGGACCAATATTTGTTGAGATGGTATCAATGATTTTAGTATTTAAGTGTAAAGAATTGGGACTTGAAAATAAGATCTTTATAGAAATTAATAATGTATTTATAAAATATCATGAAATTAAACATATTTTATCCATTCCCAAAGAAAAAGACTCGTAATGAGAGATGAGAAACTTATAATAAACTTTTAAGGCCTTTTTTCCTGTTCGATTCTGAGATATTGATTTTGAATACTTGAACAAGAAATAGTTTTCAGATATTAGAAATCAATCCTCTATCTATATATTGTTTGTGAACGTATAAGTATATTTCCGATCATTTCTTCTTAAGTTATAATCGTCACTTAAGGAGAAATTATTAGAAGTGAAGCTACAAGTGAGAAACTGGGATTAGAGATATTTCTGAACTGAATTTAAAGCTAACAGCTGTGTTGGCTCTGATTTGCAGGTAGAATATATGAGGAGCAGTACCAAGATGTATGAATTGCATGAAGGTTTAGAGTTAATGGCAAAGCCATAGAAGAAAAGGATAATGTCGCAAGAAGTGATATTGCTACTCAATCATTACTGAAAAATTGTGAAGGTGTGAAGATGATTTATTTGAGATACCACTCCTATTAATTTTATTCTTATTATAACAACTGAAAGATACCAACTCCTAAATTAATATTTAATTAAATAACTTATAGTATCCAAGATAAATTTAAAAAAAAAACTAGCCACAATTTATATTTATGTTAATTTATTAATAAATTAATAAATAAAATTACTTAATTAATACTAATCAATAAAATATTAAACAGGAAACAATACTGTATCAAAATATTTTTTTTTTCTAAATTTGTACATATTTATATTGATTTATTAATTACTGTTTTTAATTTTTTTTAATATTTGCAGAAAAGGTCATTTAAATCTTAATTTGTCGCTTTTTTATTCCAATAAAAATCCGCTTTGGGATATATGTGTAAATCACGGACATTTTTATAAGACTAAAATAAAAGTACAAAAAATTAAAATTTAACTTATTCTATAGGTTTTCTTTTTATAATTAGGTATATATTTATTAATTTTTCTATTTATCATGTTTATTTATTTATCAGATCTCAAAGAAATTTATTATCTATTTATATACATAAAATAATTGTATTTTTGTTTAATACTTATTTAATAATTATAATATATATATAATAAATATATATTAATATATATATATTATATATATATATATATATATATAAGATATTATTATAATATATATTATTAATATAATTAATATATATATATAGTATATATATATATTTATAATATATATATTATATATATATATTAGATAGCATATTCTGTATATATTCCTAATTAAGTAATATCCTTGCTATAATAAACAGTCCTACATTTAATATTAATCTATATAATATATAATAGTATATATATAATTATATATATATTATTATATAAAAAGTATATATATATATATATATATAATAAGATTAATATATAAGATATAATATATTATTATGTATAGATGTGTGTGTTGTTGTGTGTGTGCGCATGTATGTGTGTGTGTGGTTAACTTTTTTTACCTGTTATCATCATTCACGGGCAGGTAACTTTTCAAGGAGGGGGCAAAAAATAAAAGGAATGAAAACCCACAGACTCGTATACCTAACGCATCCCCTCAGGTAACAGCAGAGGTTGGCCTTAAAGAGAGAGTGGAAGATTGAAAACAGCAGGAAAGAACAGATGAAGACAAGAAGTTCCACAGAAAAGATGTGTCTGGAAAGAACGCACCAACAACGACCGGGCCTCGAATTTCCAATACACACACAAAATTCATACGAGAGAAAGGAACCTCTTGTGATACGAGGGCAGCTCACTGGTGGAGAGATGTGAGAGGTCAACTCCGTCGAGCTCCTGCCACTACCCTACCTATATTAAGGAGATAGTGAGTTAATGTCGCGTTGCTGAGAAAGAGGGGTCAAGGTAGTTTGAAAGGGGGGAACCATGCATTAGTTTCTTAGCCTTAGACTCAACTCTATCCAAAAGGAGAGTTGATCCGGAGCAACCCCAAATGCATGGACAGTACTCCATACAAGAGCCGATAGGACCCTTATTTAAATGAAATAGCTGAACAGATGGAAAAAATACAGCAATCTCTACAGAATTCCTAGCTTCTTAATGTGATGATATTACCTATATACGTTTAGTCTGTTTGTTATGGGTATATTATCCAAGACAATTTGTTGTCTATTTTCAGTTCAAGAATGTTCATGTTGTTCGCGGGTGATACGTTAGAAACTTCGAAGGGGATATGAAAGTTGGAGGGTGTTTTTGAGAGGGAGGGTTGAATTTCAAAAGATTGAGGGGACTCCACTAAGAAATCCCATCCAGATGGGCAAGAACTGAATCGGAAAGCTGCAGACGAGAGGCAACTCTAGATACAATAGTGGGAGCAGATTTAAAATGGGTAGAAGATGGGAGAGTTGAGCCATCGGCATAAGAATGAACAACGGTGTTAGAAGCGCGGCTAAGATCTTGAAGAAAAGTGAGAATAAAGTTGAAGGTAGAACAGAACCTCGAGGAACACCACATTTAATTGAAAATTAGGAAAAGGTCGCATCATCAACAAAAACCGAAATGGAACGATCTAAAGGAAAACTAGATATGAGTAAGCGACTAGAAGGAGAAAACACAAAGGAAGAGAAGGTTAGAGAGTAGCGACGCGAGTCATACCTAGTCAAAAGGCTTTGATATGACAAGCAACACCACACAAGACTCCCCATAATCCCTTAGGGGAATAGACCATATATCAGTACGTAAGGAAAGCTGTCATCCAGTTGACCTTGAACGACGAAAACAATATTGATCATATGAAGGAAGACAATGAGATTGCAAATAATCCAGGAAGTGATAGTAAAGGAGAGTTTCGAAGATTTTAGACAGAACACAAGTTAGAGCTATTGAACGATAGTTAAAGGAATCAGAGCGGATACCTTTTCG
>JABUQX010057334.1:17500-20000 GCA_015478945.1 Trachelipus rathkii
ACTATCTCATTTTTCAAATATGGTGACTGCCGGATATAAGAAGAAGCAAAGCGTTCGAGAAAACTTTTCTTGTGGATACTGCTTACCTTAGGGTAAGTTACCGCTAAATATTCACTGAAACAAGCACAATATACAGGCCCTTACCTAAATGTGTGAATAGTATTCACACGAGACATTATTTAGATGAGCATATTACATTTATTTCGGTGAATAGAATCGTTAATGATATAGGCATATATATTAATATATAAATTATATAATATTATAATATTAATATATATATATTATATATAATATATATATTAATTTATTATATATAATATTATATATATATATATATTTATATATATATATATTATAATATATATATATTAATATATATATATATATATATATATTATATATGTAAGGGTCACTTTGAGTAAAGCAATAAATGTTCTAATATATAGCATATCATCTATTAGTAATTATGTTTATTAGTTAAAGCGATTTCATAAAGAAAATATTTTTTTAAATAAGAATCTTTATTTTTTAATACATACCTTTTTGATACACAGACACTTATTATGTGCATTTATAAATTATAAATTTGACAAATTAATACCATAAGATTTTATAACAATCCATATAATGTAGCTATTAAGCATAGTTATATTCCCACACATGATTTACAAAGGGAGTTTTCGGGAATAATATCTCTAGGATTATTTTACTACATATTCAAAAAACAACAATAGTGTATATCTGGTAAAACTAGTGGTGGGAACCCCGTAGGCCCCATATATGGTGCTCTAAGTGACTTCACTATGTCCAATGAGTTCTATGATTCCTTTTGAGCCTTCACTGGATTAATTACTTTCATTTATTCATTATAGTTTAATATTATTTAAAGGTGGTTACTCATAAATATTCTCATAAAACAAAGCTGATAAACATATAGTTATTATTTTACTTTATTATATTACATTATAAAATAATATTTAATAATTAATTATAATTATTATTATATTTATCTATTATTTATTTAAATTATTAATTAATTCTTATTGTAATTATTAATTATTATTATAATTTATTATATAATTATTATTATTAATTATAATTAATATATTACTTATAAACAACAACAACAGAAAACTACAGAACACACAACAATCACACAGCAAAACAACCATAGGCGCAGAACAGTATGCTAATCGAACGATATGCAATTCGGTGTTCAAACGAACAGCAGAGGTCATGAAGAGAGGCTCATGATGACGAGGAGCAATGATGAATGAGATAACGCGTGTGGGGGGTGATACTGTATTATATATTAAGAAACAACAACAACAATATTAACCAGTAACACAAACAAACCAAATAGGGATGGATGAGACTATATTAAACAACAATTTATATCCACGAGATACGAGGACAAGAAGAATAATCACAGCTAATTTTGAGATCTCAAGTTATAACATATAAACTAACCACAATAATTACATACATATTATATCTAAAAAATCTAATCAATTAACAAATTATAAAACCAAGAACAACAACAGACTATAATATAACAATAAAACTAACCTATGAACAACAAATCAACAATATAATAATCTAGTATAACAACAACAACAATAACCAGAACATGAATCACAACAAGAATAAGCTACAATACAAATGATGACCTCACTAATGTATAAAGGATTTCAAAATATATTACTCAAATATTTTTCTCAGCTGTCCCCATTCTTAAAACATAACTGTAATGAAGCAAAATCATATAAAAATATTAAAATAAAGTAAAAAATAGATAACCCATACCAAAATAATATATAAAAATACAATAAATCACACTATTCTATAAAATATCTTCCACAAATGAATATCTTTAAATATAGGAGACGAAATATATGGATTTGAATCAATCCGTAATTACATATAATAAATATCGTCTTCCTATTACCATGAGAAGAATAAATATCTTTTGAAACAGTGCCTCTCTGAAGAGACACTTATCCTCTCATGAGAATACATGTGATCTGAATGCCCAGGTTTCGGATTCTAATTATATTTTTTATCGGCATTTACTCGCATCCGAGGATGCGGATGTTTGATTTTTAACGAGAATAACCGCGAATGCGGGCTCATTCGCATGCACTCGGATTTGTGACGGATAAGAATACTTTATTTTTTCCTGATCTGAGGAACACTGTCTATATAAATTATAAAATTCTATAATAACTACTATATATAGCTGTGAACTGATGATGAAACTATTATCCACTGGACATAGTATCACTGATATTGTACTACGTATATATTTTATATATCGTTGATTAGATAAACATTTATTATCGTAAGTATCGTGATAAACAATATTCCCTGAAGAGCACATTATATTTCTCATGCTTAGTAATAACATGCATATATTGTACTTTAGGATGGTAATAGAAATATCTTATTATGCCTACTATGGTATATAATAGTGCAATATATATATCACTATTGAATG
>JABUQX010057334.1:25000-35000 GCA_015478945.1 Trachelipus rathkii
TACACTATATTTATACTTATAACTCATATAGTATATATATAAATTTAATATTTTATATATACTCACTATATATATATTATATTACCGTACTATAATAATATTATTAAAACTAATAAAAGTTAGTATTTATATACTATATATATAAATAATACTATATTATTATATATATATATATCATATAACTATAATATATAGCCTTCTATATACTATACTATATATATATATATATATATATATATACCCTGGTATATATATATATAAATTCATATACTATATATATATATATATCTATATATATAATATATATATATATATAGTTATTAATATATAATATATAGTTATCAGTGGCTGGTTCGTAAGGCCTCAAGAGATCTGGAAAGACAGAAACATTATACGCTCCTTGAAATATTTCATAATGTCAAACCTAAGAAAGACCATATATTATACAGTAAGCATATATATAATATACTCTATATCAATTAGTACTATATATATATATTATATATACCTATATATACTATATTATATATAATATTATATAGGTATATAGATATATATATATTATATCTATATATATATATTTATATATACTATATATAATATAATATATACTATATATATACCTATATAATATATATATAATATATATATATATATATATATATATAATATATATTATATATATATCTGTATATATAAATAAATAAATTTATCATATATATATACTATATAATATATAAGTATCAGAAATGTAGATATATTAATTGCATAAAAACTTATATATATAGGTATATCTATATATATAGTATATATATATATATATATATATATATTATATTAAATATATATTTAATAATATATATATATATAAAATATTATATTTATATATATATATATATATATATATAATATAATATATAAATATAGATATTATAAATATATATATATTAATATATATTTATATATATATTAATATATTAACTATATATATATATACTATATATAATCAAATATATATAAAATGATATAATAATATATCATATAATATAATATTATATATATATATATATATGTATAGTAAAAATAACATACTAATAGCAAAAAACTAGAGCAACAACAATGAGCAAAAAAATAAAAAACCGGCAAAATCAAACATCAATATTAACAACAACAAACAATATATAATAACTAATATAATAATAATAATATAATAATAATATAATAAATAATATAATCATAATAATAAATATAATTAATACTAATAAATAATAACTAATGAATAAATGAATAATAATATAATAATAATTAACCATCAATAATAATATAATAATAATAATTAATAAGTAGATAATAATAATAAAATAATCAATAATATATAATAATAATATAATAATAATATAATAAGTAATAATAAAATAATAATAATAATTAATAATAATACAATAATAATAATAATAATAATAATAATAATAAAAGACCCCATATTAATAAATGCTAAAAAAAAAAAACACTTAATTATCAGTTTAAACTCGTTTATAAAACCTTTAAAAGGGATTTTTATTGTATGTCTATAGATATTTTTCTGCCAAAATTCAAGGTAAGATCTTTAAACTTAAATAATAATATAATAATAAATAATAATAAATAATAATAATAATATATAATAATATATAATATAATATAATAAATAATAATAATAATAATAATAATAATAATAATAATAATAATAATAATAATAATAATAATAATAATGATGATAATGATAATGATAATGATAATGATAATGATAATGATAATGATAATGATCTTAATGATATATGATAACGATAAAACAATAAATAATAACAATAATAGTAATAATAATAATGAATAATAAACAATATAATAATAATAAATAATAATAAATAATATAAGTATAGAAATTCTATCTCAGCTTTTGTTTTTATATAAGTTTTACTTTTAACTTCTAATTCTCTAAATATTTTTTTGATTTTCATTTAAATTTTCAATAATACTTAGTCTAGAAAAATAGTTTGCAAAAAAATAAGAGCATATCTATTATTTATTACCAGCAACCGCTTTAACCTAGTAAATACGAACAATTTTTTATTCACGGAACTAACAAAACAACGTATAACTGATGATCTCACAGTCATTCAAAATTTTGCAGCTCATCATGCGACTCAAAAACTGAAAATAGCCTGCAGGTCTTACTTTACATAAAACATTTAAAAAAAAAGCCATTAACATAAAGTTCAACGTATTGTCACCTTAAATTCAAATATAATATGAAATGGCAAAAAAAGTCTAAATCTAATTGGTAATTTAATGTTTTAAATCTTGCTATTAAATTCTTTATAAAATAATAAATTAATAATAAGGTTCATCATAAAAATACTAAAATCATAATAATAATAATAATAATAAATAATAATAATAATAATAATAATAATAATGAATAATAATAATATAATAAATAATAATATGAATAATAATAATGAATAATAATATATAATAATATAATATAATAAAATAATAATAATAATAATTAACTAATATAAAATAATTATAATAATAAATAATTAATAATATAATAATAATAATAATATAATAATAAATAATATAATAAGATGAGAAGAAGAAGAAAGAAAAAGACAAAGCAACATTAGTACAGATAAGGTAAATATTACGTAATTGAAAGAAAAAAAAAGAGATATCCCGACATGTTGGCCATCTTCAGGTGGACACACTTTCAAATTATATAACTATTATAATTAGGGCGAAAAATTTTACAAACAAAAACTTATTATAAGGGAAACATATATTATTATATATATCATATATCATATATTATGTAATATGTATTATATATATATATATATATATATATTACTATGTATCTACATAATTATAGTATATATTAATATAAATAAACTATATATACTAAATAATATTTAATAAATAAAAAACAAGTAATTTTTTCATTTTTTATATTTCAATTAAAATATTATTGGAACATTATTTATGTTAAACAAAGGTAGCCTCTACAGTTTCGAATATGACGCACATTTTATTTAAAGTAAAAGAATTTCAAACCTACAAAAATATTAAAAACCAGTCCTAATTATTTATTTAAATCTATCTAACCTTAAATAACTTAACCTTAGTTAACGGCTAACAAACGTTAAATATATACTAATATAAAGATTACAAAAAATTATTAATTTTTGAAATTATAGGAAAAAAAAGTCGCCTACGTCTACAAATAAAATAGCAATCTGGCAACATCCAATATTTTTCCAAAGGTGTCGGGCTATCTGGACTTTAACCTAATAATAATAAAAATAATTATAATATTATTAATTTTATTATTATTATTATTATTATTATTATTATTATTATTATTATTATTATTATTATTATTATTATTATTATTATTATTATTAATTATTATTATTATTATTTATTATTATTATAATTTTTAATTATTATTATTACTCTTAATTATTATTAATTATTATTATCCAGTGTAAGTATGTAGTAGTAGTAGTAAGTAAATAGTAGTAGTAGTAAGTACTATGTAGTAGTAGTACTTATAATAGGATGCAAAAGAAGTAGTCAGCAAACCAAAAGAAATGAAAATGACGAGAATTAAGAAGTTAAAAATTTAAAAAAAAAAATAAGAAACTTTTTTAAAATTTTTATTATAAGGAAGTTGTAGTCATATTAGAAGTTGTGTAAGTCTGATTAGTAGTCGCAGTAGTCATATTAGAATTCTTTTACCTTATTTTATATTTGAAGGTATTTTATCGGTATTTTTATGGATTTTTAATATTTTAATAAGTAGTTGTTTTCATTTTTCTATTCTCTTTGATAATGTCTACTTTTATGATTTATAGATTATATATTATTATAATAATAGTAATTATTATTATTATTATTATTATTATTATTATTATTATTATTATTATTATTATTATTATTATTATTATTATTATTATTATTATTATTATTATTATTATTACTATTATTATTATTATTATTATTATTATCTTGAACTCTATTACACCATATGTCTTTTTTTTAAATGGCGTCCTTTCGGAGGTCAAGGAGTGATAAAATGTTTCGGGTGTAAAAAGAAAGATATTTGGTTTAAATACATTATTTTTTAATATACAAAAATACATTTTTAATTTTTATCTAATTAAAGGTTGGTCAATGCGAATAATAATTAGAAAATTAATGGAATTTTAAATGTTTTTTTTTTTAATAGGGATTTTAAATGGGATTTAAAATGTTTTTTAATAGGGATTTTAAATGGGATTTTATTTTTTAATGGGATTTTAAATGGGGAGTGTGAAATCAACCTGAAAATTGACATATAAAACTTAATTGAAAACCATGGTTTAAAATACTTATCTAATTCTATATTTTTGCATGCAATTTTTCAATAAAGATTTTAAAACATAAAACGTGATAAAGACTCAAGTTAAAATTGAAAATTGTAGAAAATGTACTTATCATATTTTAACAAATATTATAGTTAAAAAAATATTATTATTATTATTATTATTGTTATTATTATTATTATTATTATTTTTATTATTATTCATTATTTATTATTTATTTATTCATTATTACTTTTTCTAATTATTTCATATTATTGTAGTTTTATTTTATTATTATTTTTATTATTATTATTTTTATTATTTTTATTATTTTTATTATTATTATTATTATTATTATTTTTATTATTATTATTATTATTATTATTATTATTATTATTATTATTATTATTATTATTATTATTATTATTATTTTTATTATTATTATTTTTATTATTTTTATTATTATTATTTTATTATTATCATTATTATTATTATTATTATTATTATTATTAAATATTGATATTAATAATGTCTCACCGTAAAATGTTATAAAAAACAATTTGAGATCACTGGCACCTCAACAAAAATTTTTATTCGTCGATTGACTGATTTATATAGTTGAGCCAATGAATCCAATTGTCTGGTAACTGAGCACAAAGAGATAGTTGGATTTAGTATTAAAATTTTCGGTTCATATTGATTTTCGAGCAAGGATACATTATTACTAGCCTTAAAAGTAAGTTTAAATAGAACGACAACCTGATGATGCGGTTTAACAATAGCTTATATTATTAACTATATATATAATTTATATATATATAATATATATATATACTATATATATTATATATATATATTAATATATATATATATATATATATATATATATATATCATATATTATATATATATATATTATATATGTATATATAATAATATATTATATATTTTATATATATATATATAAATATATATATTATATATATATATATAATATAATATATATATATATATATATATATATATATATATATATATATATATATATATATATATATATATATAGACAATAGCAACAAAGAGCCATATTTGTAAAAAATATATATATGATTAAACATTATTCCTAATAATAGAATAAATTATAATATTTCATATTCCAATACTAAAAATAATTATAAAAAACAAAATATTGTCCTCCAGAAAAAATAATAAATTAAAGAGTTCGTAATAATACAATATATATTTAATATAAAATTAATATATTTAAAAAATATGTCAAGTTTTCCTTCTGTTCTCACAGAAAGACCGTCATTACGTCTTTTTTGGGAATATAATTACTATAATAAATAAACATTTAAATCTTTCTGAGATTATAAATTACTAGTTTTGAATTTCTTAAAAACTGGTGTTAATGAAAGCAAGTGTGTTTAGGTCGATATAAGTGAGAGTGTGTGTATGTGTGTGAGGAAGGAGAGAGAGAGATGAGAGAGAGAAGAGAGAGAGAGAGAGAAGAGAAGAGAGAGAGAGGAGAGAGAGAGAGAGAGAGAGAGAAGAGAGAGAGAGAGAGAGAATCGTTCTTGCTTCTTAGACTCTTAGACGACAAAGTCAAAAATCATTTATTTTTTTGAAATAATTAAGGTTTAAGGCGCGGTTCCAAACCTTTTTGAGGCTAATTACCATAAACCGGTTAGATCATTAGCAAATGCCCCCAGAAAATTTAGTTTAAAGCAAAATTTAGCTTTAGCTTTGTCTTTTTTTTCATTAAATTGTGAAAAGTAAATATTATTTTTAATTAATTTTAAACAAACAAAGAAAACACCTGTTTTTTTTAGGCAATTTAATAAAACATCAGAAATAAATGTTGAAAAGTAAGTAAGAAAGTTATGAGACGGTTGATATTGCTTAGTTTTAACAATTTGTTTAATATTTGGCGTTGCAGCTTCGGCAAATGCACATCGTAAGTCGTAGCCCTCCAAGTTCCAATCGGGTTTTCTTGCTTTTGGTTTTCATATCCACAATTTGAAAATACACCTTTCATCCCTGTAATTTGTAGACGAATGGAATCAGTATTTTTCCAAGGCTTTTTCCAAGTTAAGGATAAATATTCGTCACTAATTTTTTCCCAAAATGTGTTTCGAAATTATTTTCAGTGTGTTGTCTCAATTTCAGTATCTGGAAATATTCCTTCAATCCAGCGAAAAAGGGGTCTTAGGCACACCCAAGCATTTACTTGCCGATTTTCCAAATCAGGAAAATATTTGCTTATAGAATGTACTCTGAATGAACAAGTGGAAGATGAAAGTTATTTGATCTGTGAATGAGCATATAATTTTTCATTTCTTTTCGTCGAGCACCTTTTTTAGTTCTGGGAACATCCGAAGACAGATCCTCAACTCCAGCTCTGGGTTGTAAAGTGCATTTTGCGAAGAAGCAACTTATCTGAGTATTGAAATATTCGTCACATTCCCTTGCAAGGTGAATGTTAAGCGTAATTTATTTCTCCGAACGAAATCCGCAAAGATATGCCAGTTATGAATATATGTAGCATATCTATTTTTTGTCATCGCCCAACGTCTTCCTCCCTTATCCTTATCCGTTCTTTCATTTCCAGAACAAAGCAAATTCTCTCGGACCCCTCCGAGCACTGCGTGCAACACTTTGACCTCGTGATAAACCAACGCACTTCTGTGTGGAATAACAGCACATCGAATTTACCTCCAAATTCATTGCACATCCAATCATCGTATTCAATCATGCGCATAACAAACGGGCAAACAATTATTTATTTAAGCTCTGAATAAAGCGTCATTACTTAGATTCTTCGCTACAAGCGGCCGTGAGAGAGTGAGAGTACTTTGTAAGCGATATTAAAAGGCATAAAATTATTTCAGTCACCTGCTTTTGGTTCTCGTCAAAACAAATAAAAATATGTTCAGAAGCTAACGAAATCTGCGAGATCAATCACACATGCAATCATCAACACATTGGTCAGGGGCGGCGGACGAAGCTAACTAGCCTGCCCTTACTCAAAGAAAACGTATCTAGCCGCGATGTCGTTGCAGCTTGTATTGTATTTTAGGTAATAAATTTGTTACCTAAAATTTTCTAATTCACTAACTAATCACTAATAATTAGTGATTAGGTAGTTAGTTAGATCTGATACAGATAATTTTGTTAATAATTTTGTTTTGTAACTGTGCGAGGATCCAATCCTTGTACCTATCTTTACCCCTCGGAAAATCCCATTTTACCCCTTTGGGGGTAATTACCCCCAGGTTGGGAATCGTTGGTTTAAGGAGAAATATATATATATATTATATTATATATATATATATAATATATATACTATATTATACTATATATATATTATATATATAATATATATATATATATATAGTATATAATAATATATATTTTATATAATATATAGTATATATATATATATAATATATATATATATATATATATATACTATATATATTATATATATAATATATATATAATATATATATATATATATTATATATTAATACATATATATATATATATATATATATATATAATTATAACATATACTATAATTATATATATATATCCGTATTACTATTATATATTATTATATAATTATATATATATATATATATATAGTATACTATATATATATATATATATAATATATAATATACTATATATATGAATATATATTATATAAATATATAAATATATATATAAATTATATATTTATATATAATATATATATATATATATATACATATATATATTATATTATATAATATATAATATATATAGTATAATATATATAATATTATATATATATATATATATATAGTATATAATATATATGTATATATAATATATATATTTATATATATATATATTAATATATATATATATATAATATTATATATTATATATTATATATATAACTTATATATATTTACATAATACATACATAATATATATACTATATATATATAATATATATTAGTTATATATATATATATATATATATATACTATATATATTTAATATATATATATATCATATATATATATATTTTATATATAATAGTTGTATAATATAATATATATATATAAATATATATATATATTATATATATAATATATTATATATAATATATATATTAAGTATAATATATATATATTACTATATATATATATATATATATAATATTTATATAATATATTATATATATATATATAATATAATATATATTATATATATATATATATATATTATATAATATATATCTAATATATAAATATATATAACGGTATATATATTATACCTTTCAGTTATAGGAAACCATCAGACCAAATAAGGAAAAAAGGCAGGCATGCAGAAATTATTAAACATGTTTTGTCAAGAAGCTAGAAAGATTTGTCAATAGTAAAACATTAGAAGAATGTTTTACTATTGACAAATCACTCTAGCTTCTTGACAAAATATGTTCCATGTGGTCGGTTTATTTTTGTTTGCTAATGGTCCGATTTCCTTCAAATAATATCCGAGCAACTATTCCGAGTTAAATAAAGATAAACGAGCTCGATAGCATAACCAGAATTTTTCCACTACTTATACGTCCTGTCTCTAGTTTAAATAGCCCTAGAACATGTAAGATTGAACTATGATTTTTGAGAAGTTATAGACGTAGAAGGATTGAACCTGTTCGTCACAGCAACGATTACAGTCCACTACTTTATCAGCAGAAACCGAAGCATTTTTAGAGTCAAAACAATCATTCCAGGGATAGTATAAGCGTAAACCAATACGGAGCCCTCCAGTCAACCAGAATATGTGCCAGAAAATACGCTTAGGTTAGGATGGAGCTGTTGGAGAGAAACCATCAAAATAAAGTTATTAAACCATGCCCATATTTACCAATAGGAAAGAAGATTGGGTATTTAAGGATATAATTACTAGTGATGAAGCTAAGGTCAAGGGTGTAGCAGAATTGATTGAGACAATCAGCAATATGTTTAGGTTTCCTAATCATTTGCTCCAGATAGTCGAGAATGCTGAATAACCGGCCTCTTACTTTTCTGGATCAGTGTGAGAGAACTAAATCCACTCTCATCGTTGGGTACATTGATATCCCTTAAATAGGGCACCTTCCTATAATAATAACGGTGATTAACTGATAAATGATATATTGATTTACTCAAATGTTTTTAGTAACTTTAAATATCAGATACCTGTGACTAAACTCTTGATACTCAAAATATCCGCAATATGCAGATATTAGAAATAAGTATACGCATCCGAGATTTGATTTACCTCTAATATATATATATATATATATATATATATATATATATATATATATATATATATATATATATATATATATATATATATATATATATATATATATATATATATGTATATGTATTTCAGGGGTCGATTGGGATTTTATTTTTGAGGCTACCAGAGAAATTTTTTTCTCTTCTGCACATTTACTCTACCTATACAAGGGTTTTATCCACCCTAGTATGGAGAACTCTTCCCATCTTGGAGGATTCTATTTACCCCCTTTTTTGAGATAAGGTTGAAAACTACCCAGAGAAGTTC
>JABUQX010057335.1:0-27500 GCA_015478945.1 Trachelipus rathkii
CATTGAATTCAAACGTTTCTGCGAGTCTGCTACTAAACCATTCTGCTCGATGTGTTTTGAGATTACTTTCTCAGGTACTTCTTTTTGCATCAACTCCTTTTCATCTTGGATATTTCCAAAGGAGTGGTCAGCTGATTTTCGAGACCTTTCTCATATATATTTTAACTTCTTTCATATTTTCTTCCACTGGTGTTAACTGGAACAATCTTCCCTCTAATCTACTATTAACACAACCTCAGGGCATCATTGCTGTCACCTTTTCAAGAACTTTATTTGGTTTCTAAGTATGCAGGTTTTCAAAAACAGCTTGAATGTGAGGAGTTTTCTTTATTTTGGAATAGGAAGGAGATTCCCGATCAAATTTTCCACTGTCCTTACGATCTTTTGTAGCAGGTTTCAGTTCAAATGATTTTTTTTGGTTTGTCGACGGATGAGACAGAAGAAGTCAATTGTATCATTATTTTATGTTAATAGCTTTTTCGTTCTCATAAACAACTTCGATAATGGTTGTGTCCACGTCGGTATTAATTTATTTTCAATAGCATTTTTTGCTTCACAAGTAACTTCAAGCAATGGATGTGTCCACGTTGGTATATTTTTATTTTCAAATCAGCATTTTCCTGCTTTCAGCAGCTTCACAAGTAACTTCAACCATGGATGTGTCCACGTTGGTAATCATTTTTATTCAATAGGCAATTTTCGTGCTTCACTTAAGTAACTTAACCAAAATGGAATTTATCCTTTCGTATTAATTTATAGATCATTTTCGTCACCTTATTGTCCTCCGGCTCCAGCGCTTGGTATTTCCCAATGTTAAAATCAATATAAGGCGTCGTTCAGACCATAAAGCTTCGACGACCCCGTATAAAGACGAGTGCGAATGCGCGAGAGAGTTACTTGCTTTCAAGGGGCCGTCCTACTAAGGGTTGTTAAATCATCAGAAAAAGCATTTCCATATCTGATCTTGCCTGTGAAATTGATAGGTTTTTTTCAAACAGAACTTCTACGCCCATACATCCCTGTATCACGAAGTCTGGATACAATCAAGCCCATTGGTTATAAAACATATGCGTTACGCGGCAGAGCAGAATGTCTGAACATTGAATCATCCACTGACATGAACATGCGCTATAAGACTGGGAATCATACCTGACATGACATGGACATAGACGGGGATAAAAAGATGTTTACCCATTGACGAGGCTGCAATCAATGCCGTCCTTTACCATTTTGCTCACGTCCAACACATTCATCATCTTCCACAATTTGACATGCCGCTGCAAGATCCCCTTTTGTTAATAGGATTATCAATTGAAACGGCAGCAATTGTGTATTTCTTTTCTTGGGCCGTGCCATCTTTTCTCCGCTATCTTGTTATCGCGGTTAAACTTATTTCATAATAATGTGGTTTACGTGGAAATCTGTTGTTTTCTATTTTTTGGGCAAGAATAAGAGCAAGAGCCTGGAATCGTGGCCGCCTTTGTTGCATATTCCACAAACTTTGGTGTGTTGAGGTTGAGTAATATGACTTTGTATTTCCTCGCTATCGTCAGATGTCACATAAGGGTTCAAGTCTTCCCTTTTGGACAAAGGTTCTTACCCCTTGCTTGAAGAAATCTATCAGCGCGAGAAGCGATGTCGTTTAAACTAAAGAGTCCTACCTCTCTTAGATGAACAGCTAATTCTTTTGGGCAACAGGTGAGAAATTGATCAACATACTCATAAGATCGGTTAAACCTTGGAACGTCTGGTTGAACTTGACCGCAGCTCACACCCAACCTCGGCACAGAAATACGAATTTAATTTTCGATTCAGTAAATTGTAGTTAGGACCCTCATCTGCTTTGGGCTTGACTTCTTTGAAGCTTAGCGCTATATACCAATCTTCGGCTGCCATGTTAAATTGAAGTAAGGAGGGCTTCCTCTTAAGCAAGCTTGGAAAATCATTAGCTTAAGTTGGGGAAGCAACTTGCTATAAACCGACAAAGCACGTCCCAGGTAAAAGGGCACTTAAATAAAGAGGCCATAAACTGCGATCCCAAATTGAAGATATCGCATAGCTCTCAAAAACGTTGGATGTAATGCGTCCATTTCGTTCCTTGATTCGACGAACGGGGCCATTTTTGGTACCTTAACATTGGTCGATGGGGATACATTGCCTAAATGGACGGACGATTGAGACTGATTGGACAGTCTTTAATTTTTTCCCCCAACATCAAAGTGTGCGTTCGGCTTCTTCAGCCTTCCTATCGTCTTCATCTTTCTTGAGGTTGGGCTTTCTTTCTCCGGTCGTTAAGTTGAGCCATTCTTTCAGTTCCTCTTATCTTCGAGTTCGAAGCTTTCCTATCTCATTTAAGTTGAGCCATTCCTTTACAGCTTCCTCTTTCTTGAGTTGAGCAGTTCTTTTCCCGCTCTTTCGCTTCAATGGCGGCATCTTTCTGTCTCAGCAACCTCTCTTCTTTGTAGGCTCCTTTCCTCTCTTTCTTGATGAATTCAGAGACTCTTTGGCCTTTTAGGACCACCTAATCATTTAGCCATCCTGGCAGCCAGGGATTGGTAGTCCTTGTTAGTGTGACAGAAGTGGAGAAACCGTGAAGAATAAGAGAGATGTGAGTATCTGAATCCAGCAATGATGGAGAAATAATGTTGTTATATTCCTTCCTCGGACAAGGCCACCCAAAAACGTGTCGTGAATATTTTATAGGTGGGCACACCGGCGGGTTCAGTATCACTAAAAATAGTTTTTTGTTGTCTAGGGGGTTTGAACTATATTATATCCTTTAAAAACTTTAAAACTTTGCTAAATATCAGGTCCAAACTTCAATAAGAATACATAAGGTTCTAGAGCAGCTGTGTAGGTTTACAAAACAGTCAAGATAAAAACAGGGAGTTTTACTCATTAATTCAATATCAAAAAGAAAATCCCGAACACCGTTTCAAAGAACGATAGTACGAAAACGCAAAAAGCCCTTATGCATACATCTCTGCCTTTTTATACGTCTTTTGGCAGTATCTTAAATATCGCAGATTAACTAAAAATAATTATATCAAGTTCCTTAAACTTGACTACAAGTCGTAAAAATTAATCTATCTTCCTATCGTATTACAAGCTAATATTTTTATTACATTCATTGACCAAAATAAAAGTCTTCTTTTATAAAATAATAAAATTGAAGTGAATGTATGAGATAATTTTAATAACTTAAATAAATAATAAACCGAAATCAATAATAATAGTCTTTCCCAAAAATTTAATAAAATAAACAGTGAATCTCAACAATTGGAGAAAACCATGGCCTTCAGGCCAGATAAATTGACAACTGACATATATTATATATATATATAATATATATGATAAATATATAGTAGTATAATAAGATTATATATTATATATATATAGGTATATATATATATATATATTATATATAATATGATATATATATATATATATATATAGTATATATATATATAATTATATATAGTATTAATATATATATATATAAGTATTTAAATTTCTCCGCAGGTTCTGAGAAGAGAAAGCGAATAAGCCCTAGCCCTCCTGGGCCCTAGTGATAGCCGGAACAAGAGAAGGTAGTTTCTGATACCACAATCAGAATTGGGCCCTTCAACTTCAAAGCAAAGGTGTATGAGGAAAGCAACGACTTAGGGAAATGGGTAGGGAAATCGCGGTTGTTCATGCCGCTGACAACAAAAAGAAGAAATGCTAGAAATCATCCGAAACTCCTCCAATTGTGATGAATTTTGAAAAAATGAACGCTACATATCTCAAAAGGGAAAATTCGTGTGAATAGTTGACTTGAAAAGATATTTTACCCTGGCTTGGTATATTCAAGATATTGAGGGACCACCTGTCTGCAATTGCGTTCTGTTTCCCGCAAGGGCTATAAGGTACAAAGAAATCAGCGAGTTCCTTTGTTGTGAAATCCCTCACGAATTCAAGAATTATCCATGCAATATGCAGAAAGCCATGTTGAAGTAGGGGATTGAAACTGGCACGAGGCAGTCGAATCCGTTCTGTTAGAAAGATGTAGGCAGTAGTACATCAATGATAGCTAGACAGCAGGCGCTCTGGAGAAAACAAAGGTAATTTTCATTCTGTAATAACAATTTTTTTAATGCTATTTAGTAAATCATAAAGGAATACAAAATGAACGTTGTATGATCTGTGTGTGGGAGTGTTGTGACCAACGTGATCATTGCGGATGTCAAAAAAGCATATACATTTTCTGAGTAGTCTGACGAAACATCGATATTTTCCTGGAAATGAATAATTATCTATTGGAAATCGATCTGCTGATTGAGATCAAGGTACTCTTTTTCTTTTTGGAAACTGCATCAACATTACGAAGCCATCGATGCAAAAGCCAAAAGCAAGTGCTATGGATTGTTTTTTTGACAAGAATGGCCTAGATCCAGACTAGTGCGTTGGACAAGGTTAGCAAGTGGCTGGCTCAGCTGTGGCAGGCGAAAGAAGGAGGAGAAAACAGAATAATGCGAGAAAAAAAAAAAAGCTTTATTTTTCATTGTGCGAGTCATCGAGCGAATCTGTAGTAAAACGATCTGAACTCTGTATCTTAAATCCGCAATACTGTATCAGCTATTAAAGAACATTGTCATTTCTGTTCTTTCGTTCGTGAATACCGTTAGAGAGAAATACAGTACGAAAGTTATTCCAGGCGTTTTGCGAAGACCGCAATAGTCCAGAAAAATTACCGCAGTATTTCATATTCATTACACATTTGTTGTGGATATAGTGGCCAAGGGTCTGAAAAACTTGGTAAAAGTAGGTACCTTATCTATGGCTCCTGCAGATAGAAGCAGCTTTCCCTGCAGACTCCACCGAGCTTCAGAAGTACAACCTGCTGTTGAGTGCAATGCCAGAGGGTACCCTCATGAAGGTAAAAGATTCTCTGGCCACAGCATCTGCCTCTTCTACCCCTTACACTTCCCTAAAGAAGGTGATCCTTGCACGCTTCTCATCTTCAATGGAGGATAAGTTGGAGCAACTCCTGAGGGGAGAGTCCTTAGGAGACAGGACCCCTACAGAGCTGCTATCTAGGATCCTTTCACAGCTCGGGATTCCCCATCTCCCAGGGAGAAAGCCAAACACTAGCAACTTTCGTGCAAAAGTTTTCCCCACAAGTTCAAGGCATAGTGGCCACCACTGATCCCTTCTAGCTTGTCCCTGCGAGCCTTTATTTAGGCAGCTGACATTGTTATACGGTACCAGCCTCCTCACGTTGTTTCTATTTCTCCTCATTGTTACCTCTACGAATTCAGTCTCCACTTACACTCCTCCAATGGCTCATACTCAGAATATCTTTCCTCCTCCTTCAGGAGCTTCTTCTCAGTTTCCTCCCGCTCTAGAGGACAGGCTGTGCCGCCTGGAGAGGAATATAGAGGCTATCATGGTGGATTTACGCCTCCTCACCCTCCGCAACAGCTCCCCACCCCGCATCGCACTATAACACCCCCGTGTAAGGTCACCCTCGGCCAGGAGGACCACTGGGAGTGTTACTATCACCGAACCTTCGAAGAGCACGCCTGGAAATGTGTTCAGCCTTGCACATTCTCGGGAAACTCTGCAGCCAATCCTTAGGAGCAGTACAGGACACTGACTCTGCTGCTCGACACTGACTTCTGCGTGTTTTCGATCCGTCCACCAAGCGACACTACCTTATCGATACAGGAGCCGAGATTTCTTGTCAGTTGTCTCCCTTTAAATTGTCTGGTTCCACCCAGTACTCAACTTACCCGTTTCCTGTGCTCCGCGAACGGTATTACCATTGGTACTTACGGTGAGCATTCATACACCCTCGACCTCTTCCTCAGGAGGGTTTCCGATGAGTTTTCACAGTTGTTGCAGTAACTCAACCTATTATCGGCGCAGATTTTTTTAACCATTTCCACCTATTGGTGGATCTTCGGAACCAACGCTTGGTGGATGGCAACACCACCCTTTTCTCCAAAGGCAACATCTTTCATTCTGCAGTAGGGAACATTTCCGCTGTTTATCTTCCTATTTCTTCTTCCCCTTTTCTCTCTCTCCGGCAGAAGGACTTTCCATCTCTTCTGCACCAAGAATTCAGACCTCCACCACATAGAGATCACAGGTCCTCCAACCTTGCCCCGGAGAAGCTGAAGATAACTCGGACTGAGTTTGATCACATGCTTGAGCTGGGAATCATTAGACCTTCCAAGAGCAATTGAGCTGCACCCTTACATCTTGTCCATAAAGGTACCCTTGGAGACTGGTGCCCCTGTGGAGATTTTTAGGGCACTCAACGCAATCACTGTCCCAGATGGCTATCCCGTCCCTCAGCATCCAGTCCTCACGTGCCCCACCACTTCAGTGGTGCTACAATATTTTCCAAAATCGTTCTGGTCCGGCCCTATCTCAGATCCCTGTAAACACCGAGGACGTTCACAAGCTTGCTGTGATTACACGCTTTTGGAACTTTTTTGAGTTATTGAGCAACGCCTCTTTTGGTTTACGGAATGCTGCCCAAACTTTCCAGCGGTTCATTGACACCATTCCTTGGAGGGCTACCTCCTGCGTTGGGACCTTACATCGACGACCTGCTTAGAGCTTCCACATCCGAGAGGGACACAGAAGCAGCGATTTTAGCAGTCTTCTCCAGACGTAGACGAGATAACGGTTTCGTACAGCCCGGAGAGACTCCTTTTCGGTGTGCCCTCTCTCACGTTTCTTGGCCACACAGTCTCTTCTGAAAGTGTTCGCTCCCTTCATGAGCGTGTTGCTGCTATTCGTGCTTTTCCTTTACCTGAAACGCAGAAGCAACTGAAGCAGTTCCTCAGGATGCTGAACTACTACCATCGCTTATTACTTGCAGCAGCTGCTCTCCTTCGGCCTCTCACAGAACTCTTCCGCCCGAAGAAAAGAGATGTCTCAGTCAAGGTAGAGTGGGCGGAAGAAGGTCGTATTGCTTTCACTTCTGCAAAAGATACACTCGAGGACGCCATTCTCTTTGTCGACCTACAGGAATCTTTACCAACTCGTGTTCAGGTTGATGCCTTCGATTTCGTGGTTGGAGGCGTCCTGCAGCACTACCTGAATGGTTCTTGGTTTCCTCTTGCCTTCTTTTCGAAGAAGCTACAGACTGCTGAAACCCGCTTCAGCGCCTTCGGTAGAGAACTGTTGGCAATCTACATGGCAGTCAAACAATTCAGATACTTTTTGGAGGGCTGGAAATTTCACATTCTCACCGACCGCAAGCCGATCACCTTCGCCATGGCATCTCGAAATGAGTGACATTAGCTGAGAGAAGCTCGTCATTTGGAATATGTTTTGCAGTTTGCGACAGGCACCCGTCACGTCTCAGGTACGGATAATCTCACGGCTGATGCACTTTCACGCATCGAGATTGTCTCCATATCTTCACTTCCCAGCATCAACTACGAGGACATGGCCACTGCGCCGTCATCAGAAGAACCCTCTCTTCCCTAGGACTCTTGCAACTCAGGTGGATTTCTCTTCCGAGCATTCAGAAGAAACTCCTCTGTGACACGTCTACTGGTTCTCCCCGTCTTCTCGTTCCTCCTGCTTTCCTCAAACCTACTTTTCTTGCTCTTACTCTCTTTCTCACTCCGATATCGAGGCCTCTCAAAAGCTGGTTACGGCCCGGTGTAAATACCGATGTGCGAAAGTGGACTCGTGAATGCCTTCCTTGTCAGCATTCTAAGATGCACCGACACACCGCAGCACCTCTCAGGGAGTTTTCCACCCCCCTGGAGAACGTTTTGAGAAAGTATATATCGATATTGTTGGTCCCCTTCCTCCTTCTGATGGGCATCAATATATCCTTACATCAAGCCATTCCTCTCAAAACCGCCACTGCCGAAGTCATAGCTAAAGCTTTTATGACTCATTGAGTTTCGCGTTTCATCCTGCCTACTGCTACCACAGACAAGGTAGACAATTTGAATCTTTCCTTGGTGTTTAATGCTGATTTGCGGGTTCTGAAGTGATTTGGACTTACTGGCTTTCATCCGGCTTAAAATGTTATTGTAGAAAGATTTCACCGCCAGCCTAAGGAATGTTTGATCGCCCACCCGTTTAGCTGAGAATGGACTGAGGCTCTTTTTTGTATTTTGCGGAAATCCGCTACGTTCCCTCAAAGGAAATCTTCAATGCACAGCTGCGAAACTAGTCTATGGCTCTCCCTTACGTTTGGCAGGTGAATTCTTTTCTCAATCTTCCCTTTCACCTTCGTCGGATCCTCACTCCTACCTCCCCCTTTGAAGAACGTATAGCGTCGTGGAAACCATTCACCTTCGAGCACAAGAAGTCCACTCTTTCGTTCCGCAGAGAAACTGGCCACATGAAACCCATGTTTTCTTTCGTCACGACGCTCACAAGACTGCTCTACAACCTCGGTATGACGGCCCGTTTAAAGTCTTGAGCAGAAAAGGGAAATTCTTTACCATTCAACGCCCTGCGCGAACAGAGGTCGTCTGCATCGACCGTCTAAAGCCTTCCTAGAGGCTGACCCTCTGGAACCTTCCAACTTTCCACCTCTCCAGACATTCCATTCCCTACTTCCCCCCTGCATTCCCTTCTCCACGTTCCCGTCCTTTTCTTCTCCTCCTCCTGATTCTCCACCTCCAGTACAGTCGCCTGTTTCTCCACCTCCTCAAGCACCTGTTCTTCGCTCCACTCTGGCTCCTCTACCTGGTGAAAGAAGGACGCGTACTGGTTGTCGGGTTAACATTCCCAGCCGCTACATGGAGAAGCAGGAACCTTGATCGCCACACTGAAGGGGGTACTGTAGCTGTCTAACATACTCTAAGCATTTCTTTGACCTGGTCACTTTTATTGCCTTTAAATCCTACCCTAGTATTTCGCCTGCATGCATTTTCCTAGAATCTTTGTATAGCGTGTACTTCATTCACCCAGCTTTTCAACCACAAGTTTACAAAGCCTGGGGTGTGAGTCTTATTCTAGTTTTGGATTTATCAGGCTGTGACAAGGATCAAATCATAAAGGTGTGCGCCTACACCCATAACTGAGCAGCCTAAATAAAATTGTAAAAATCAGGGATAGCACGAAAAAAATCAAATAATTTAAATCAATTGATTTTTTACGTGATATTATAAAAAAAATCATTGATTTTTTATTTTTCTATTTTTTTATTTGTTTGTTTAATTAATTAACAAATTAAAATAAAACTAAATATTTTTTGAAGTTTTAAATATATTTTTTCCAATTTTCACCAAAATTTTGAGACGATAGCCCGTGACACTCTTTAGGATAGGAATAAGGATAGGCATATGCCCTACGATTCCGCTGTTGGATCTAGTGGGTGTTGCTTGTGCATTTTCGCTGTGCCTAGTGAGAGTTTGCTAAGTAGCATTAATTTGTACATTTTCATTTTCATTTATCGGGGTGGGACTATTCATTTATTTTTGTTTTTTTTATTTATAATTGTTTTTATTTATTATATATTGGGATGGCATTTTTGGTTTTTTTTTTTTTTTTTTTTACTTTAGTAAGGCTTGGCGAATAGCCTAGACCTTCCGGTTTTTTGTTTTTACCAAGTGATGGAGGACGCCCTCTTCTCGGATGAGGAGTTAATGGAGGAGTCTTCCCGGGGTGTGGATGGCCGGAAAAGGAGTGGTAGTGTTGCGGGTGTAACGGTGGGGGATTTGGCTCCACCTGCACCCAAAGAGGTGAAGAGGGGGGATAGGGATGGGGTAGATGTGGGTACAACGGATCAGTCTACTACCTTGGGTTCCTCTGAGGTGATAATCATTGTGCAGAGTAGGGATGGGACTTGTATCTTTACTAAGCCCTCTAGAGCTACTGCTCTCTTAAATGACTCCCCCTTTGGGAAATTACTAATAGAGGGCACCTGTCGTATTCTTGGGAGGGGTGCTGGGATTCGTTTCTCCATTCCTTCCCTAGAAAGACTACGGGTTTCCCTTGCGGACATAGTTACTTTGGGGACTTTCCCTGTTAAATGCTGGGTCCCTCGTGCTTCTACTGATCATTCTTTACATATTTCCTATGGGAAAATTGGGCCTATAGAGGAAGATGATACTTTTCTGCAAGATCTCTCCAATATCTGTTCTTATGACCTTGAGGGCAGCACTTTGTTGGAGGTTATGAGATTGGGCTCTTCAGGGGGCTCTTCAGGGGGTCCTAACTTCCCTTCCAAGACGCTGCGCCTGAAGTACAAAGGCCCTCTTCCATCTAAGGTGATTATAGGCCATGTAATATACCCAGTGTCTCAATACGTGTTTCCAGTACGGCGTTGCTTCAACTGCTGGCAATACGGCCATGGTTCGGTTTCCTGTAAGTCTTCCCCACGCTGTTCGAGATGCTCCCTTGGGACATGTCAATGACAATTGTGCCAATGATCCTTTTTGTTATTTTTGTAAGGGGCCCCACCGCCCTAATTCTAAATCCTGTGAGGTTTATATAAATGCAGTGCGGATTACTCGTGACACTCCTGTGGCAGCGGGTGGGATTCATTCTCCTCTTATAGCAGCTTTACGTGAACTGAATCCTCTTACTCGTGTTCGCTCTTCCCTCAACATTCTCCAGAATGCTGGTGTCTCTCATGTACCTCCTCCTCAGGTAGAGTCTGTTCCCCCTTCCAGGTCGTATGCTGATGTGGTTTCTCGCCCCAGTACCTCCTTCGATGGATCGCTTGGTCGTGTGTCCCCCTCTATGCCCTCCAAGGTGGCTGCCCCCCGGCAGTGCTATCTTCTTCAAGGGGGGCCCCCTGCCCTCCGGTTAATCATCATGGACCATTGTGTAACTCTGCCCCCGCTACCCATAAGGTTCCCTCCGGCCCTGAGTTTCAGGGGATATCCCATGTTGGTCCTGTGAGGGCTCCCTTAGTGCCTAATGTTCCGCAGCATCACCTCTCCTCTCCGCGTCCTACAGATGGTTGGTCTTCCTTCTTGATTTCCTTGGGACCCCTTGTTTCCAAATTTCTCACGTCTTATCAGGTGAGTGGTTCTCTTTTATCAGCCCTTTCTTGTATATTCTCGGATCTCATGTCTTTGGTTTCTTCTATCATTTTCCACAATGGCCTACCCTAATCTTGTCTTGTGGAATTGTAGATCCTTATTCCCAAAATTGGGAGTTTTTAAAAATTATGTGGCTACAACTTCCCCGATGATTTTGGGTCTGTGTGAAACCTGGATGCAGCCTAAATACACCCCTACAGTGGGTGGATATACCTTCCTCAGGAAGGATCGGGTTAATCAGTTGAGGGGGGGTGGTTTAGCTTTCCTCCTTCATTCCTCTTTATCTTACCAGGAGATACCATTGAATGTTGCTCCAGACGCAGTCCTCGAGGTACTGGCAGTGAGAGTTGCCTTTGCATCGGGCTGGGCGTCACTGTTGTTATGTTACAATCCTGGTAGAAATTTGGCTTTCCCAGAACTTCAGCATTATATTCGTCAGTTGCCCCTGCCTGCTTTGATAATGGGTGATTTTAATGCCCATCATAATCTTTGGGAACCTGGTCTTCCTCGTGGGGGATGTAATAAATCTGGAGATTCTCTATTCACCTTCTTGTCCTCTTCCAGTGATTTTTCCTTATTAACCCCTCCTGGTCTGGTAACTAGGGTGGATTCCTATAGTGGTAGGAACTCTACTCTTGATTTGGTGATTGGGAGTGGATTCTTCTTGCAGGCTGACATTTTGACAGGAACTTATTTGGGTAGTGACCACTATCCAATCCATGTTCACCTTCCTCAGCGGGTGCAACCCCTTCAACATTTTCGACCCCTCACTTGGAGGTTTCCTACCTCTCAGGATGTGTGGAAGCAATATAGTGGTCAGACCTCTCTCCCGGGTGATGCTGTTGGTACCTTGGAGGATTGGACGGGTGCAGTTACCCTTAGTATCGTTACCTCTGCTGCTGCTGTGTTTCCTCTCTCTGCTGCTGCTGTGTTTCCTCTTACTAAGGGGAAATTTGGTAGAAGACCTCGGGCTTTATGGTGGAATCTAGAGTGTGAGGAAGTTTTGAAGAAACGGAATAGGGCCTACAATATTTGGCGTCGGTTTCCTTCAAACGGAAATGGCCTGGCTTACAGGAGGTTAGCCGCCCGATGCAGGAGGTTTCATTTGAAGTGTAAAAGGGATACCTGGAACATGCGGAGAGCCAAGCTATCTTTTACCAATCCGGACTCGAGAACTTGGTCCCTGTTAAAGAGTATGACATCGGCCTTTGTCCCACAATCGTTCCCCCTCACTCGGAATGGGGGTCTCCTGCTCCATAACCTGGAGAAGGCTGAGTTGTTTGCTGATCATTATGAGCAGGTCTTCCGACCTGGGGCCCCCTTACCCAGCAGTGCTGCCCTTGCTGCTTATATACAGAACTCCAAACTAGACCCTCCTACTTTCCTGGGATGCAAGTTTACGGCTTCTGAATTAAATCATACTTTGTCCTCCCTCCCTGATAGTAAGGCCACTGGGGCAGATCTAGTTGATAATAGGTTCCTGAAATATCTTTCCTCTGGTTCTAGGGATGCTCTTTTGAACCTCTACAATGCTAGCTGGACCCAGGGAATAGTTCCCATGCAGTGGAAGTTGTCGGTCATCCTTCCTTTCTTGAAACCAAATCGGGATTCCTCTACCCCAATGGGCTACCGTGCTATTCAACTGCTTTCCTGTACTGGTAAGGTCTTGGAGAGAATGGTACAGGCTCGGTTGCGTTGGTGGCTTGAGTCTTTTTCCCTGCTCTCTCCCATTCAATATGGTTTTCGGCCTGGTGTGGATACCACGGATTGTCTTCTGGCACTAGAGCACATTATCTATACAGGTTTTCATAATAAACAGTATACCTTGGTTTTATTTTTTGATTTGGAAGCAGCATTTGATTCTGTCTCACATATGGGTCTCTTATATAAGTTAGCAAGCTTGGGTCTCAAGGGACATCCATTGAAATGGTTCCATAGCTTTCTGACTGATCGCTCTCTCTCTGTTAGAGTCGGTGATGTGACTTCTTCGGTACGGCCTGCCCTCAGGGGGGTCCCCCAGGGGTCTGCTTTGAGTCCCTTGTTGTTTGCTCTATATATCTCTGATTTACCAACTCCTGCCTCCACTAGAGTTATGGCTTATGCAGATGATTTGGTTTTAAGTGCCACTTCTCCAACCTTGTTGGGTGCCCAGAGAGCTTTGGAGGCTGGAGCGCAGCAGATTTTGGACTGGGCAGATCGATGGCACTGCATTTCAATATTGCCAAATGTGCCTTGATGTGTTTTACGAGATGGAGGGTTCCTTTCTTACCATCCCGCTTGCCTGAACAGGTAGTCAGGTTCCTTTGTCACGTAGGCATAAAATTTTGGGACTCAAGCTTTGATGGCCCCTCCCCATTGGATGAGCCCCATCTCGTGAGCTCCGAGTTCAGGTGTTTGAATTAGGCTCTAATATTGATGAGACGTTTGGCGGGTACTACATGGGGTGCCTCACAGAGCATGCTGCTCCACTTTTATATCATCTATATCAGAGCCAAGATAGATTATGGGAGTGTGGTGTACTCTTCTGCTTCCCCAACGACTCTGAAGTGCCTGGGGACCATACAAAATACTGCCATCCGGATTGCCCTGGGGGCTTTTCCTTCTTCTCCCATTAAGGCTTTGGAGGCGGAGGCTTGTCTTCCTCCTCTCAGTCTGCATTGGGAGGACCTGTTGGCTAGGAGATACGTCAGGTTGATGTCTGCATCAGTGTCCCATCCTTTCAAGGTTTTCTTTCGAGCTTGTGCATTGGGTTCCTTTGGCATGGGGAGTAGGAATATCCCCTTTCTCTCTCGAGCTAGGCGTACGGTGCGGTCTTATGGTTTGCAAGAGGTGCCTCTGGAGCCTGTTTCTTCCGCTTCTCTGTTACCACCTTATAGCGACCTGGGTTCTCTTTTCACTTTTACCTTCCCGCCGCCTTGGAGAAAGGATGGTCCTCCCGATTTGGGGCGATCCCTCTTTCAGGAAATCCTGCATACCTATAGTTCACATTTTCAGGTGTATACTGATGGTTCAAAAGTTCATATAGGATCCACTAGTTCTGCTGCCGCTGCTGTGTTTTTCTCAGACCTTTCCCTTACCCAAAATTGGAGGCTCTCCCCACTGCATTCGGTGACCTTCCTGGAACTATATGCCATTCTCAGGGCTTTACAGTTTGTGGTGGCCCATCTCTCTCCTCAATCAATTATACTCTTTTCTGACTCTAGTGCGGCCCTTCATATCATTGCTAACCTTCAGCCTACCAAATACAGGAGAATTCAGTTTCAAATTCATAGTATCATCAGTGGCATGTCTCCTAGCCAGGGTTGGGCACTACATTTCCACTGGGTTCCTTCCCACATTGGTATTGCAGGTAATGAAACTGCTGATGTATCTGCTAAATTGGCCCACCAACATCAATTCATTGAATCCTTTCCCTTGGAGTTGGCTGAATGGTATTCCTGCATTGGTAAGGAGATGAAGGCTCTTTGGAGAGAGGAGCTCGGTACTTTTCTTGGCACCCATCCCCTGGGACAACTGTATGGAGAGGGTGTTCAGTTTTCATTCCCCTGTGCTCGTCGCCTGGAGACTGCCATAACGAGACTGCGAATTGGGCATCTTGGCCTTAATGGGCACCTCTTTCGTTTGGGTCTTTCGACACACCCCTCTGTCCATCTTGCAACAGTGCTCTTGAGGGTGTGGAGCACTTTCTCCTTCAGTGTGGCTCTTACTTGATAGCAAGGGAGGAGCTTCGGCTCTCCCTGCTGGGAGTGGGGGTTCCTCTTCTGACTGTTCCAGTTTTGCTAGGGAAGGTGAATGTGCCTCCAGTATATAGAGTTAAGGTACATCTGGCACTAATCCGCTATCTCAAGTGTACAGGTCAGTTGGGCAGGCTGTGATCTTTCTTGGGGTTTAGGTGGAATTAGGATCCAGTGGGGGTCTTGCAGACCAGGATATCAGTGTTTGGCTGGTGGGGAGGGTTTCCTAGGTAATTTCAATCATACTAGGTTCACAGCAACTCGCAACACCGTGAGATCCAGGCGGTAAGTATTCTTTAGGGACATTTGCTATAGCTTCCTGAAGTGGCCCAGGGCTGAGGGGGACCTGTGAGGTCCCCAAGGCTTGGAGACTGCTATAACGAGACTGCGAATTGGGCATCTTGGCCTAAATGGGCACCTCTTTCGTTTGGGTCTTTCCGACACACCCCTCTGTCCATCTTGCAGCGGTGCTCTTGAGAATGTGGAACACTTTCTCCTTCAGTGTGACTCTTACTTGATAGCTAGGGAGGAGCTTCGACTCTCCCTGCTGGGAGTGGGGGTTCCTCTTCTGACTGTTCCAGTTTTGCTAGGGAAGGTGAACGTGCCTCCAGTATATAGAGTTAGGGTACATCTGGCACTAATCCGCTATCTCTAATGTACCGGTCAGTTGGGCAGGCTGTGATCTTTCATGGGGTTTAGGTTGGAATTGGGATCCGGAGGGGGTCTTGCAGACCTAGATATCAGTATTTGGCTGGTGGGGAGGGATTTCCTAGGTTATTTAGATCATACTAGGTTCTCAGCACCTCGCAATGCCAGGAGATCCAGGCAGTAAGTATTCTTTCGAGACATTTGCTATAGTTTTCTGAAGCGGCCAAGGGCTAAGGGGGACCTGTGAGGTCCCCAGGAAGCCCTCACAATCATCAAGTAAGTAAGAAATTCCGCACAGTTCTAGTATAAGAAAACCTTATGGGAATATTCACAACTTTGCGAGTCTGTAACTTTTTTTCCTAAAGAGACCGCCAAATAATTTCTTTTTTATACTTTGATACAAAATACAGATGAATTTACTGATGAATTTTGTAGAATTCAAATATTGAAGAGGCATGATTTTATAGCTAAACAACAGTCAATATTCTGCTGTAAGAGGAGGGAAGGTTTGAAAAAATGTGAGTTATTGGTTACTGGAGATTTTTTCAGAAAATTATTCATTTCATCAGGATGCTGCACAAGGATTCCATTACAATAATGCTCAAGCAATATAGCATCCCTTTATTTGTTACTATAGCCATGGAGAAGAAGTGAAGCATCAAAATGTGGTGATTATCTCAGACTGCCTTTATCATGACGCAGTAGCCATTCACTTGTATCAAAGGAAACTGATTATCTTAGAACTCGTTTAGAATTCAGTGTTAGTGAAATGATATACTTTTCAGATGAAGCAGTAACTCAAAATTACAAAAAAAATTTAAATTTATGCCATCACTTAACTGACTTTGAAATAAAAGCACAATGGTACTTTTTTTTGGAACCTCCCATGGAAAAGGACCATGTGATCTCAGTGGTACTGTAAAAAGACTAGCTGCAAAGGCAAGTCTTCAGCGCCCTTATAACAACCAAATTATGACACCAAAACAATTTTTTGAATTTGGAAGAGACAACATTCAAGAAATATACTTCATTTATTCAACAATTGCTGAATAGAAAAAAGAAGAGTTAGATTTAGAAGAGCGATTTAAAAATGCATATAAAATTCCAGGGTCTCAGAAACTACACAGTTTTTTGTTCCTGTATCTCAATTAGAACTGGAAGTAAGGACAGTTTCAAGCATCCAAAATAGTGAGAGTTACAAAAGAGGCTAAAGAAATTAAATTTGAAGATGTCAAGGGATTGGTAACAGCAATCTATGACAATAAATGGTGGCTTTCATGTGTTCTTGAGACTTATTCAGATGCTTTAGAAGTAAAACTTAATTTAATACCTAAAGGCCCTTCTATTTCATTGCACTATCCATTAAAACCAGATATTTTTGTAGTGCCATATGTGGATATTCTTACAGTTGTTGAACCAATTGCTATGACTGGAAGGACTTACAAAATAACAGATATAGCAATGAATAAAGCTTCAGAAATTCTGAAAAGCAGGTCAAATGTTTATTGATCTATACACATAAAGCAAGTCAAATTGGGTACTTCAAATCATCTCTTCGCAGAATTGTATAAAAACATTTTTCTATACTTATAATTTTAAAGTAATATTTCAAGAAAAGGATGGGTGGGTGGGACCTGTGGCTTGTTCTGCTGAGTTTTCAGGAGTGGCCCCTTGGTGGTGGGGATGCCAAATGTTTGAAAAAAATGTTGGTAGTGGCTTGACCACCATTGACCATAGCAGATTTTCTTTTTATTTGTTTGTTTATTTTTTTTAGGGGTATGTGTCAAACCAGCCATATTATTTTCTATAAAAACAGACCAGCATAAAAACTTAATAGAAAAAACTTTCAAATTGATATAATAATGATCGCTATTACTGTAACACAAATTGGAATGTTATTTAAATTGTTCTGTTAGCTAGAGTAACATTTGTGACAAAATATGATTTTTCACTAATACCATGTCTAGTCTAAGTAAATTCCTAGCTACTTGGATTCTGAACTAGCAACCACTCTAAAATTTGGTATGTTTTGTGCCATGAGGCTGACCAATTTAGGAGTCCAATTTGATCAGAGTGACCATTTTTTGATACCAAAGGTCAAGGTCAAAATTGTATTTTTAAATCTGAATTAAAACATTACATAATCAAAGTTTTAAATCTATTCAAGAGGTTTAAAATGGTATGAATATCATCATTATAGGTGGAGCAGAAGCGGAGATAATGAAAGTTCTTCAAAGTTTGCCTTGACCTCTGAAAAATGAACTTGACAAAGTTTCATGACCTGTATCTCCAGAACCGTTTGAGCTACGAACCTGGGATAAAAGCCATTCTTATTTTCTCAACAAGATCTCTGGTGATGAATAATTTCCTGAAAATCAAAAGAGGTCAAATGTTTTTGTGTTAGTGATTTTTATATATAAAGATATATATATATATATATATATATATATATATATATATATATATATATATATATATATATATATATGTATATACCCTATTCTTATATATATATATATATATATATATATATATATATATAATTTATATATATATATATATATATATATATATATATATATATATATATATATATATATAAATATATATATATATATTATATATATATATATATATATATATATATATATACTTTCTATATATATATATATATATATATATATATAAATATATATATATATATATATATATATATATATATATACTCTACGATATATATATATATATATATATATATACTCTTATATATATATATATATATATATATATATATATATATATATATATATATATATATACTATATATATATATATATATATATTAGAGGTGTACCGGGTGACATTTTTCGGTTCCGGTTTCGAGCGAATTTTCCATTCCGGCTGAACTTGACCTATGTACTTGATAATTAAAAATTTTCTGGAAGAATTTACATAACCCATAGCTCACCTTTTAACAAAATAATGGTAACTTGTATAGTATTCATACACGGTATATTACATACTAGAAATGCATTATTATTGAAATAGTTTACTCAAATATCTCAAAATATAGGATAATAAGATACCCATTAAATTCAAATTTAAAATCCAAAATTAAAAATACCTTATATATATATATATATATATATATATATATATATATATATATATATATATATATATATATATATATATATATATATATATATATATATACTATATATATATATATATATAATATATATATATATATATATATATATATATATATATATATATTACAAATGGAATTCATAGTCAATTTTCAAACTGGTTATTAAGCCAGTAAGTAGTTAAGAAATAAATGACTCATTTGAATATTTAGCTATATATATATGTAGTAAATGATATCTGATCGGCCTTAGATCTCAAATACTGCTGATCTCAATTTGCTGTATGAAGTTGGTAGCATCATCTCTCTACAAAAAAAAATTCTACTAGAAATAAAGATATTTTAGTTGAAGATGGGCAGCAAGTTCTCTATGAGTTCCAGCTCTTCAGTAATTGTGAATGGCTGTTTACTCATTGCAGCCAAAAAAATTATTTTCTGAAAAAGGGGGAAATTTTTTTGAGTTATTGATATGGCAAATTTTTGGAGGGAAGAAATTTTCCTCAAAACTCACTTCACGGCTTCGATCTTTCGCTATTTTAGGGTGTCCAGTGTTCTAGACTAGAAAATAAAGGATTCTCCCTTTTACTATCCAAATTTTTGACTTCCAGAATTATTCTTTTCAGTGATGATTTCCATATGGTTATGAAGTGACGTTGTATTAAATGTTTTTGGTGAACTACCTGGTTTTTGTGGCATATTTTACCTCTATTAAGATTTTGTAACATTATTAATAAAAAAAAAAATCTTTTACGAATGATGGCTTTTTAAAACAATTTTGTGAGATTTTTATTATGACAAATCTGTAATCAATTAATGAATAAAATCTTTATCAATATATATATATATATATATATATATATATATATATATATATGCTCTTATATATATATATATATATATATATATATATATATATATATATATATATATATATATATATATATATATATTTTTATATTTATATATATATATATATATATTTTTTAAATTTTTATATTGAAAAGTTATATAGGTTATTTTTACATTTCTTTATAGTTAAAGGAAAGTTTATTAGAAATTCCGGTTCCGGCCGGAATTTTTTTTGTGATTCTGGTTAATTCTGGTTCCGGCCGGAACCGAAAATTTCAGTTCCGGTACACCCCTAATATATATATATATTTTGAAGGGGTTAAATTCTGGTCTTGAGTAACCACCTTCAATAGTGGGATATTAGACGTTGAAGAGAGTGAGTATTGTCACGATAAAGTGGCGTTTGTTCCCGGAAGCTGCTTAGGATTCGTCAGTGATGCTATCAGCCTCCTGCACCAGACGCCACAGAACTCCCCCCAGTGATAATGCCGCTAGCACTCTCCGCTCTCCAGACCTGGAAAGACGTCGGGTAGTACTAGTAGCGTGTAGCTGTCAGGTGAGAGCTAGGTGTGCACACATTAAGGTTTCCAAGAAGGCTTCGACCACTCTGTACTCTTATGTGCAGTTGGTCCACACCTGCAGAAGCTTGAGAAGTACAGTACAGGCAGCACAGGATGACCAAACAGAGTAGCGCCCAATAGAAGAAACTTGATTTGATGGTTGTTCGGTGATTTGATAGGTGTTCAGAATCACATTTGATGGGTGTTCATGGTCACTTCAGGTGGTCACCAATTTGAAGGGGTTAAATTCTGGTCTTGAATAACCACCTTTAATAGAGGGATATTAGATGTTGAAGAGAGTGAGCATTGTCACGATAAAGTGGAGTTTCTTCCCGGAAGCTGCTTAGGATTCGTCAGTGGTGCTAGCAGCCTCCCCCAGGCCCCACAATATATATATATATATATATATATATATATATATATATATATATATATATATATATATATATATATATATATATATATATACGGTATATATATATGGTATATATATATATATATCCGGTATATATATATATATATATATATATATATATATATATATATATATATATATATATATATATATATATATATATATATATATATATATATATATATATATATATATATATATATATATATATATATATCATTGCTGTTGGTTCTGACATATTTGAGATTTTTACATTTAAGTCCCTGGTCTAAATCATTTATTTATATGAGGGACAATAGTGGCCCCAGCACTGAACCTTGTGGGACACCACTCTTTACTATTTTGTCCCATGATGACTTACTACCATTTAGCAGTACACACAGTCTTCTATTCCACAACCACTTTAATCCAACCATATACCGCTCCACCTATACCACATTGCGATAACTTTTGCATCAGCCTTATGTGGGGAACCTTATCAAAGGCTTTGCTGAAGTGTCTAGATATATAATATCAACTGGATCTTCTAAAAGTTTGTCTGGCATGATCTACCCTTTTTAAAACCATGCTGGGAGTCATACATTTAGTGAATCTGTGTAAAAGTAATATTTCAGGCAGTGAAAGTGTAGAGGATATGATAAAGATTTAGATTCCAATTATCAATAACCTAATAAGAATGCTGGTGAAAATGTTCCATTCATAAATGAGATCAGAAAATTTACTGTTCCGAATATAAATACAATGGCATCAACCTATTATTATAATCTGATTAATTTGTTTTCTCATGAAAATAAAGGAGCCACCTCTAATATCTAATTTAAGTAATTAGGATCTAGAGGAATTAAGAACCAATACCCTTGTAGCATATCAATCATGCCATAATCAAAATGTTGAGAGGCATATAGAAGTTGTTACAGAAGCAGCAGCAGCTTGTTTTGTTGGATTTCATTGGAGAGATGGTGTTTATAAGACACTAAATTTTCTTAAAATTTACTTAACAACTTTTCTGAACTAGAAATTTTTGAACAGAAAATTTTTTCAGACAAAAAAGTCACAGTACAGTATCTACAAATATGCCCTTGTAGCATATCAATCATGCCATAATCAAAATGTTGAGAGGCATATAGAAGTTGTTACAGAAGCAGCAGCAGCTTGTTTTGTTGGATTTCATTGGAGAGATGGTGTTTATAAGACAGAAATGTAAAATCTAGAAAGCTTTGTGGGATACAAAGAAACATTATGTGAAGAGTGTAATTAATCTACATACTTGATTGACTTTACATCATTGTTAGTAAAAATAAAAAGTTTATCAAGTATTTACAATTTTTACCTGAAAACCTTGAAAATTTGTAACTGTTTTAAATTTGATGAAACACTGTTAAGTATTTAACATAACATAGCATGTGACACAGCTTTTTAAAGCACCTTCCTGTCATTTATAAAAATGGTAAAATAGTTTTTCATGAAACTATAAAAATTTTGAAAATTAAAAAAATGTCAAGGTCAGTAGCATGCTCAATTTTTGTTGCAAATTTCCTTAAGTTTAAATGGTATTTTCTGAAGAAACCAACTTTTAAACCCCCTGTTTTTTATTTTTTTTTACTCCACCATTGTAGGGGAGAGTGTGTGTGTATGAATCAAGTAAGACACAGTATGTTTCCCAGGGGATTTTACTTTATCTTTGGCAAACCCAATAAATTAACTGAGACTCCTTTGAGACACGTACAATGCCCTAAAATTATGAGATTACTAAGTAGTCTAAAATTCTAACTAATATATAGCTATATGTAACTTTTATTTACCTATGTAGTTCAATCCAAGCTTAAGGCTTTTGCGTAGCGGGAGATTCGTTAGATTTTGGGACTGAAGTAACCATATTAGTTTCAGTCCAAGCAATATTTCACCACCGTCTGTGAAAAGAAACAGAGCAATATGAACAACAAAAGTTGGTTAAAGTTCCAAAGGAATGCTTAAAATAAAACCTTCTTAAAAATCCCTTTATCGTTGTATTGTTAAATTATATACAAGCCTGATTTTGACAAGGCTATGGTTCCTTATGAGAGGAACCAGAAAAATGTAATCTGGCTATAGAAAAATCAATCAGTAATATTGAAGAGACCAGGAAATCTAATAAGATTCCGGTTTACTGTGTTGGATGTGATGAGGTATGGTATATTTATTCAAAACCCTCAAAATTAATGATTTACTTAATTTTTGCTTTGATGAATTTCTCCGGGAAGTGGTGATCATAACAAAAGCTCTGTTATTAGTTTAAGTCTGTTATTGGTTTTATGACTGATAATTGTCCTGTTTCTTTCGGAAAGAACTCCAGGCTATAGAATTGCAATGGTAAGAAGAGCTCCTCCTGGCTCTATCAAGTTTGGTTAACTGAAGAAAAGCTCCCAGGTTTAGAATTGAATTAATTGAAGAAGTGCTCCCAGCTTTAAAAGTGTGTAATAATAATATTTGTTATTACAGGAATCAGTTTTTTCAAATGTATTTGTCTGATGAACGATATATCAATTATTAATCATTTTTATATAATTTTATTTTACAAACCCTCTTTAAAAGAGAACATTGAATTAGAAGAACTTCTTGACTCTGTCAACTTATACTGCAATTAATTACACTAGTACTGAGGCAACAAAATGATTAATGTAAAGTTCGACTGGAGCTTATTAATTTAATCTTAATAATTATGGGCTAATGAGGTCCCTAACACCGTACTCATCAAAGTAAAGAAGAAATTATGAAATGAAATTTAATTTGGCTTCTTATTTATTAGTCATTATGTAATAATATAAAGGAATTTTATTATCCTATTTTAAATGAATAAATGTTTTCATATTTTTAATTTCATTTGCTTGTTATAGTTTCATTTGTTAATTATCTTTTAGTACGTTTAAGAATTGGATATTGACAACTACAAATACAAAATCTTGATTTTGTGTACTATATAATAAAATGTACGGTATATTTATTAAATTCTTTTATTAATCTGATTTTCTCAAAATTCCAGTATTACTATATATAACAAGTGGGTTTTATTGTGTAATTTAGGTGTGCTTTTTTGGTTTTATTGGGAGGATTTTTTAATGCCAGCCCTGCTTTAGTACTTTTAAAATAACTATTTTAAAATAATAATAGCTACAATTACTATTATAATCAATTCAGAAATATTAGTCAGAACATAGTTTGATATTTTAATGTTGAACAAGGTCGTTTCATAATAGTTAATGTAGCAAAAAAAAAAAAAAAATAATAAAAATGTCAGAATAAGCTGTAAAGAACTTTAGTTTAAAGAGTGAATTACTTGATGTAGAGTCTCATCATTTATTTGCAATGATGTAATTTTAAGAAATGATTCATCGCTAATTTAAAAATGAGGTGAGCGTAAAGAAGTAAAATATTTAAAGAATTTTATGATCAAAACATTATTTTTTATTTTAATTCTACATTATTGTAATTACAATTTTCCAGATAACTTTTTCTTTATCTTAATTTGTTTAAAATATATTTCCATTAAAATACAATAAATATTAAAATGAATATCAAATCTGAAAATGAAATAAAAGTGGAAGAATTAGACTTGGAATATGACTCTTATCAGCAAGGTTCTCATGTGAGATATATATATATATATATATATATATATATATATATATATATATATATATATATATATATATATATATATATATATCTCTTTATACTATATACTATATATATATATATATATATATATATATTAGTGATGGACCGGATGTCAAAATTTGACTGTTTGCGGGTGCGGATCTTAAAGATGATGAGGATGCGGATGTTTACTCTTTGAAGTTTGATTTAAAAATTATATATATATATATATATATATATATATATATGCTGCTATATATATACATATATATATATATATATATATATATATATATATATATATATATATATATATATATATATATATATATATATATTAGTGATGGACATGACATGATATGATTATATATATATATATATATATATATATATATATATATATTTATATATATATATATATATACTATATATATATATATATATCTTTATATATATTCTTATTATCTTATATATATATATATATATATATATATATATATATATATATTAGTGATGGACCGGATGTCAAAATTTGACTGTTTGCGGATGCGGATCTTAAAGATGATGAGGATGCGGATGCGGATCTTAAAGTAGATGAGGATGCGGATGCGGATGTTTACTCTTTGAAGTTTGATTTAAAAATTATATATATATATATATATATATATATATATATATATATATGTGATTACATATATATATATAAATCTAACATCTGTATTTCTATATATATACTATATATATATATATATATATATACTATATATATATATATATATATTATAATAATATATATAATATATTTATATATTAGTGATGGACATGACATGACATGATATGATTATATATATATATATATATATATATATATATATATATATATATATATTTATAATATACTTTCTAATATATATATATATATATATATATATATATATATATATATATATATATATATATATATATATATATATATATATATATATATATATATATATATATATATATATATATATATATATATATTTATATATATATTTATATATATATATATATATATATATATATATATATATATAACTACTACTACTTTATATATATATATATATATATATATATATATATATATATATATATATATATATATATATATATATATTACATCTTACATTCTCTCCCAGTCAGGCTTACGAGCCTGTCAGTGGGGCCAACCTCCGCTTCCATCTTGTTCTATCCATCACGATCCCATCCGCCATCAGCTCATCCATTGCAGGCATCTGGTGTTTCCTCAATGAATCCTCTATTGTGTCTCTCCACCTCTTCCGCGGTCTTCCCTTCGGTCTCACTCCCTCAGGTTTTCACCTCCACCTCCTGCTGGCAGCTTTCTCCTGCATCCTCTCCAGGTGTCCCCTACCATCTCAGTCTGGCTGCGTCCACTTATTCATCATGGGTTTCACACCACGCTCTCCCTCACTGTCTCGTTTCTCACTCTCTCTTCTCGTCTTTCCAATCACTGTCCTCAACACATTCATCTCCGCTGTCTGAATTCTACTCTCCTCTCTCCCTGTCATGCTCCATGTCTCCGCCCCATACAACAGTATCGACGTCAACACTCCCTCGTATATTGCTCTCTTCACCTCTTTGTTCATATATTTATCTTTCAGGATGGGGTATACTGCTCTTACAGTCCTGCCATACTGCTCAATGTAATTTCCTTTGCACACCCCCCTTCTCTTCCAAGTGCTTCCTAGATATTTATATCTATCCAGATTTTTAATCTCTCTATCGTCTACCTCCACTATCAACTACTCCTCCTCCTCCCTGCTTACTACCATTATTTCTGTTTTCTCCACATTCATATTCAATCCTGTTTCTCTCAACTTTTCTGCGAAACACAGCACCATTTGCTTCAACCTCTCACCATCTTTACTCCAACATGCCAAATCATCTGCATATACCATGATGTCTCCGTCAATATCTTCTAAACATCTTTACACCTCATATGACTGTGTCCAAATACGCTATAAACAGTATCAGCGACAGCACACTACCCTGCCTTTCTCCAGTTTTTACCTCAAACCATTCCTCGTTTTTATATCCTGTTCTTACCTTACTTATGCTATTCACGTATGTACTTCTTACTGCCTTTATCAGTCTGCCTGAAACTTCATAATCCCTCTCCGGAACTCTCCACAGCTTCTCTCTGGGTACATAATCAAATGCTTTCTTCAAGTCTATGAAGGCGATATATGCCTTCTTATTGTATTCCCATGTCTCTTCACCCAATCATGGCTCTATGCTTAATTCTTATATTAAATCTGTAGTACTTCTACCACCTCTGTACCCATACTGCTCTTCACCCAATCTTGGCTCTATTTTTGATCTTAATTTTCTTTCTAATATTCTTTCATATAACTTTGCCATGTGATCCATTAGTGAGATTCCTCTATAATTTTACAATTTCTGCGTCCCCTACCTTTATAAATAGGAACTATTATTGACCTTCCCTAACCTTCCGGCACTCTACTCTCCCACCCAACACCTGTTCCGAAATCTCAGCATCAAGCTTTCAGCCCCTCTCTCCCTCCCTCAGAAACTCATTATTTATCCCATTATCACCAAGAGTTTTTCCGCTCTTCATTTTCCTTAACGCCTCCCCAAATTCCTCCTCCGTTATTACCTGCTCCTCTTCTCCCTCCACATTTCTCTCCTCCTCCTCTCTCCCCTTACTCTTCCGACTGCACTTCCACATTCAACAACTCATCAAAGTACTCTATCCACCTTTTGTTTTTCTCTCCGGACTTACCAATGTTTCTCCATTTTGTCTTTGATGTGTACATACTCCCTCTTACCGGCTCCTCTATGCGTTCTAGCCAATCTAAAATCTTCTTGCTCCTTCATATCATCCATCAGTTCCTTTGCTAGCTTCTAAGCCACCTCCTCCTTTGCCCTTCTCTTCACTCTCTCCGCTTCATTTCTTGCTTCCATGTACACAGCTCTAAATTATATATATATATATATATATATATATATATATATATATATATATATATATATATATATATATATATATATATATATATATATATATATATATATATATATATATATATATATATATATATACTGCTAATATATATATATATATATACAGAAATCGAAATTCAAAATTACAATTATTCCCATAAACTCCCATGATAAAGATGACAAATAATATTTATTTTATTTGCATTTAATCAAATGTAGAAAACATCCTCAACATCCTCATTTTCAAAAGGGGTGCAGATCGCTAGGTGAGGATGCGGATGCGGATGCGTATGTCAATTTAGGTGCGGATGTTCCGCAAATGCGGATGCGAATGCGGATGTCATGTCCATCACTAATATATATATATATATATATATATATATATATATATATATATATATATATATATATATATATATATATATATATATATATATATATATATATATATGTATATGAACATCA
>JABUQX010057335.1:32500-38440 GCA_015478945.1 Trachelipus rathkii
GAATGCCAATGACCTGGATGATGTCTATCATCCATCTGAAATACAGTCGAATGGTCTGTCATTGTTCACCCAGGGTGAACTGGACGATCTTGTATGAGAGTTGTATTTGCTGAAGTTGTCCCTGTTGGCTTCCAGGTTGCATGAAAAATGACTACTGGACTATGGCACAAGAGTAACATTTCATCAGAGAAGCAGAGCTGCTGAGGCTCTTCCAGTCAGATGGTAACCTTGTGTGCAGTGAAATTGCAGGCCTACTACTCGCTTAAGGGACTCCCAGCATACGATGCAGGTGAGTGGCGACACTTCCAAGAGCAGTTTAAAGTGTGTGTTGTTACACAACGGCAACAGGTATGCTTCGGTTCCAGTAGGGTACTCGGTACGGATGAGAGAGGAGTATGCAAAAATCAAGACAGTTTGGAGAGGCTACAATATCAGGTACATGGATGGTAAATATGCGTCGACCTCAAAATGGTAAACATTTCACCAAATATCCCTGCTTCCTGTGCTATTGGGACAGCCGGGCGGCAAAGGATCACTGGACCAAAAGAGAATGGCCACCGAGGGAAACCTTGACGCCAGGTGACAGGAACATCGTACGTGAACCACTTGTACAGAGAAAACATCATCTTACCTCCACTACACAAAAAAACTTGGTTTGATGAAACAATTTGTGAAGGCCCTGGACCATGATGGTGAATGCTTCCGCTATATATGCTCAGCGTTTCCTGGTCTGAGTGACGAGAAGAAAAAAGCTGGTATATTTGATGGCCCACAAATACGGACACTCCTCCGTGATGCTGCCTTTGCTACAACAATGACTGTGTTAGAGGCAAGAGCTTGGAATGCTTTTTCAGATGTAGCGCAGAATTTTCTGGGGAACAGGAGAGATTCATTTTATTGTACAGGAACTGCTAGACAGTTTTCATTCTCATGGATGTAGAATGAGTATAAAGTTGCACTACTTACATTCTCACCTAAGAAAATTTCCGGATAACCTAGGCAATGTTAGTGATGAGCAGGGTGAACGCTTCCATCAAGATCTAAAGTTCATGGAAGGGCGTTACCAGGGCAAGTGGGATATCAATATGATGGCTGACTATTGTTGGAGCTTGATGAGGGATATTCCAGACGCTATGCACAGTAGATCGTCTACGAAGAGAAAGTTACTACCATCAGGTATGTTTACATTAACCAAACCCATTCCTTCTATTACATTCATTGTTGTCCCTTATTGCTCTTTATTCATAGTTGTTTTATATGTTTAACATATATCTATCAAAGACATGTATTATTCATATCATTGCGATTTGTTTCTCTCCCTTCATATATCAATATATATATATATATATATATATATATATATACTCTTATATATATATATATATATTTGTATATATATATTTTTTTATATTCTATATATATATATATATATATATATATATATATATATATATATATATATATCCCAATAATTGTGATAGACCCTCTTGAAAAAGGTAAAAATCATAAAATTTTACAAATCTGTGTTACACACAATATCTCTGAAACACAATGTGATATGCAAATAGAATTACATTTTGGAATCAGCTCATCAATAATCAATTGAGCCCCGTCAAAGAAATTTCATACCAGTGTTATATACAAAAAGTAATAAAACAAAAAGTAAAAATAACTATTTCTTACCTATAGCAAACCATTCACATATTAAAAATAATTAAATGAAAATTGAAGTTTCGTAGTTAAAGATATTAAACTAAACTTCATTTGAATAAGCTCTAAGGCTAAAATGACAGAACATTAGCAGTTCTCCATTTTCAGGGATAACCTATTTCTTGTGGCTTCATAAATATTCCTTCCTGTTCTAAATATTCTTTCACTTTCGACTGATGGCGGTGGAGCTGAAAGTATTTTATTGCTAGTTTTTTCAAATTCATAAAACTATTTCCAGTATTTTTCCACCAATTGAAGGGAATATCATTGTCTTCACTGGTCAAAGTAGGCAAACTTATATATTTGTTTATTTCTTGATGTAATTCCGTATGTAGCCTTTTTACTTTTATGTACAATAATCACATCGTCAGAAGAATGAGACTTTCTTTTTCACTCTCACTTTCTTTTCTGTATGGCGATTTTGATGCCATAATTTCTTTAAAACAATCCATTAAAGAAGTGAAAATGGAACCTTCAGCATCACTTTCCCCACTACGTGATGCATCGTCATGCATTTCTTTCCATGCCTCCCAACGACCATATTTTACAGTTCATCTGATTAATGATGTTGAAAATTAGCTTGAATCGCGCAGATATAAGAAAGTAGCTACACACAAGATTTATCACATAGAGAAACTAGTCTTTTTTCTACTGATTTCTTTAGCTCTTCAACGAGTGTAATTATTCCACTGAAGCTTTTACTTTTAATTGCCTTATTTAAAAATAGATTTATTGTTAAAATGGAAGGGATCACTTGGGCGACTGTTACTTCACGTTTAATGCTTGTTTTAGTGATGTTGTCAAATGGCTCAAGTAAATGGAATAATTTTGCCACTGAAAATCAGTCAACATTTTCTGATTGCATTCAGCAGCATATATGGGGAACTTTTTGCTCAAACAATCTTTTTAAGCATATCATAAAGTTCTGTTCAGCGTCTTAAGTAACGTGCTTGAATTAATTTCTGCTGTTTGACATTCAGCTGCATCTGTAAGGTTTTCAAGCTTTGCAGCTGCCGTTGCTGAAAGGTGAAAATGAAGGATATGCTTCTGCAAGTAAACAAAAAATCTTTAACAGACTTCTGACATAATAATATTGATTCGTGAATGCATAGTTGCAACGAATAAAACATGAAATTGATAGCAAGCCAATCTCCCTTATAGCTACCATGTTTGGTCCATTATCCATTATCACTAAATGAATTCTATTTTTAGAATATTGAAAAATGTCAAAAGGCCCTTATAGGATCTGACAAATGAAAAAGATTTTCGCCATATTGGCTACAAAATTTGGCTATATTTTTATATTTTTGGAAAATAAGTTTCTAAAATTTCAATTTTTAAATTGAAACCTTTCCCTTATATGTTGACGTAATTTATTTTTTATAAAGCTCAATATTCGGCATAGTTCGGCAAAAAGCTGAATACCGAATATTATTATTTTGGCGAATAAGGCAGGAAATACACGGGCGTCTTACCGAATATTGATCCCTAATATGTATGTATATGTATATATGTATATATAATAACTCTAATAACCACCAACCCTATATATATGTATATATATATAATATATATATATATATATATATAATATATATATATAATAATAATAATATATTATATATATATATATATATATATATAACTCATATATATATATATATATATATATATATATATATATATATATATATATATATATATATATATATATATATATATATATATATATATATATATAAATATATAATATATATATATATATATATATATATATATATATATATATATATATATATATATATATAAAATATATATAAATAATAATAAAAATAAATAAAAAAAAAAAATAATTTAAAAATAATAATCAGATCATGTGAAATGTAATAATTATATGCCCTAGAGCACTAATAAAACTTTTTTAAGTACTAAACTCTACTTTATATATTGTATACCTCTTTTAACATATTGTATTTACTGTATTTTAATGCTAAATACCCTAAAAAGACTTGATATATATGAAAAATAAGTAATTTAAAAAAAAACAAAAAAAAAACCAAAAATTTTGGCCATTGGTCTTTTTTTAAAAAAAAACGTGTTTTTTTTTTAAAAAAAACGAATTTTAATCAACCCTATATATATATATATATATATATATATATATATATATATATATATATATATATATATATATATATATATATATATATATATATATATATATATATATATATATATAAAATATATATATATATATATATATATATATATATATATATATATATATATATATATATATATATATATATATATATTTTTTATATATAGCAACTTCAATAAAAGGGAATATAAGGGAACATTAATATTAATAATTTGAAAAAAAAAAAAAATAATTTTATTCATATAAAAAATTCTTAATTTTGATCTCTTAACAGCAAAATGATTGATAACTTCCTTCGTTTATATTGTGAAGCTATGATGAACACTCATTAAAGCCAGTTCTGCTGGATTTTCTTCTCATGTAGAATTGAAAAAGAATTTGCTTTGAGCCTTTTCAGAGTAGTGAAATATTGTTTTGGATTTCACATTTTGAGTGAGGTAAATGCTAAAATCCTTAACAATCTAAAAAATATGGCTGCACATATCAAATTTATTTCCAAAATTAGCAAAATTTTGGATAGATGTCGATGTAATAAGTAACTTTATAAAGATTAGTAAGTATGGATCTTTGATTCGCGAACTTGCTCTCTAACTGGTTTGAAAAATCATCAAGAATATAAATTGTAATTGCCCTATATCTTTTCATTTTAAATTGATTCTCAAGAGGCATTATAATTTCATCATTATCAGAAAGCAAGTTCTGTTGCAACTTCAAATGTTTGAAAATGTTTAGTTGATGTTTGCTTGAAAACACTTCTAACAAATCACATTTCCAATATGATTAAAAGTACTGTCACTAATTATGGAGAATGCAATGTAATACATAATGAAGAGTGTTTGAGAATAATAAGTTAAAGACATAAATAAATAAACTTATAGCAAATTTGCCTTTGCTTAAAGACTTGAAAAGATCTAAGTTTTTTATAAAAGGTTAATATCTTGATCCATTGAAGCTCCTCTTAAGCTTCAACAATGCTATAAAAATTTCATTAGGTCGTAACAATCCATCGAAATTTTCCACCTACCTTGTGTCGCCCATTCGTGAGAGCTTTGTCCTTTTTGTGTCTGGGAAAATCTTTTTTTTTTTTTTTTTTTTAAAATAGTAGTCGGCCTTGGCAATCTAAAATAGCATATAGTTGCATTCGATATGCCATAAAGTTTTTAATGAGTTGTACTTCACATGAATGTGAACAGTGATGAACATCTAACGCTGCTGGATATTTTCGACAGCTTAAACACCTCTAAAACATTTCTTCATTGCTTTTACACCATCATATCGTTGTCCAATTAGAAAGTTAATATTTATATCGAAGTTCGTAGTATTACCTCAGATAGAGATAAGGAAGCAAAGAACCAGTTAGAGGCAACATAGACCTATCGAGACTGTCCCAGTCAACTAAATATTTATCAAATACATGCCCATGCGACACACACAACCTACAACACACCCTAAAGCCCGTCAATTTCCTATACAAAGGTCAATATAATATATACGCCAACTACTACCAAAGTAAAATCTTACTAGCTAAGGTTCATGCTAACCACAATACAAGCTTTAATAAGTTTATTGTGATACTGGTAGCTACAACATGCGGTTTACTTTAATAACTAACTAAAACCCGCTACTTTGGCTACGTCAGAATATACTATATGATGCACAAACAATCCATATACCTATCCAATCCTTTCTTTAATGTTGCAAGTGAGTCACACTCAACAAAACTCCGGGAAACCATTCAAAAAAATTTAAACACTATTACAGAATGAATCAAGGTTACCGTCTTCACCTACATTTCTTATTGTCCCCTAGAAAAACTGTCCGTGGTAAATATTTTATAGACTTGTATCCATGTTCCCTATGACTGGGAGAATTTGAAAGAGGGGACATAATGGCATATGCAGACGATCTGGCATGTTGGAGCGAGAGAGGAGGCGATTCGAGAGGTGGTGGAGTTGTTTGCGGAGGAGTTGGAAGAACAGGGATGAAGATGAACATACAGAAGACAGAGCAAAGATATTAACAGTAACCGGAGGAGGAGGAAATGAGGAGGGGATGAGAATGATGGTGAA
>JABUQX010057336.1:0-5000 GCA_015478945.1 Trachelipus rathkii
GGTATACTTCGTTCAGTTTCGGATTTGGGTGTTTAACCGTTTTCGCATTTATCGGTAAACGCTTTTTGGATTTCGTGAAATGCTAAGGTTCCCAATAGGAAATTCTGTTTCTTGAAGGTTGCCTCGAAAATAACTGGCCACTAATCATTTCTTTCAATTCTTTTTTACAGTTGCGAAGAAACATCCGCTGTTTTCAATTTTTTAGGAACTCTCCGCCATTTATCTTCTCAATAGAATCTTCCATATTATTATTCTCCGAACGATCCATCACAGATGTAAATATTTACATTTTTGCATTTCTTTTTTTGTTATATAACTGGAATAATCACACTACTTCAATCACTAAATAAAGTTAAGTGATTTGAGACTCTTTCATAACTTCTTCACATAATAGCTGTTGATTGCTTAACTTTACAAAGTATTCCTCGCATGGAGTACATGCGTCACATATCTGCGTGTATTTTTCTTGTAGGTGTCATATATATATATATATATATATATATATAAATATATATATATATATATATATATATAATATATATATATATGTAAATAATAATATATATATATATATATATATATATATATATATATATATATATATATATAGAAATATATAAATATATATATATATATATATATATATATATATATATATATATATATTTATATATATATATATATATATATATATATATATATATATATATTTATATATTTGATATATATAATTTATAATATATATATATATATATATATATATATATATATATATATATATATATATATATATATATATAAAATATAATTATATATATATATATATATATATATATATATATATATATATATATATATATATATATATATATATATATATACTCTGCTATATATATATATATATATATATATATACCTCATATATATATCTTCTTCTTCTTTATCTTCCTTATATTTTCCCAAGAATGGGAGTAAGATCGAGCATCGGAAAAAAAAAACTTCAAGAACAGTAACGACAGAAGAAGAAGGACCCCCCTTCCCGCCCCCTCAGTACCATTAATTAGTGAGAACTCATCACAGTCAGAAAATCCACCCTAAAGCTTAATGTGATTGAGTTGGATCTCCTATAATGAGTGGATAAGTAGTAAGGTATCAGATAGAAAGGTTATTAATAATCCGTTGAAAATAAGTTGGGGTTTGATGAACCCCTGATGAACACTAGTATCATCATATTTAAAGAGTGAACGTTGGTCGTCTACAACGGTTACTATAGAACGATCCGGAAAGGAAACCGGGAACAAGGTCACAGAGAGAGAAGGATAGATACAGAAAGATGGGAGTTCAGAAATCAAAGCTTTCTGCCAAGCTCACAGAAATACTGAAGAACATGGGACGGAAAGATCACCAGTTGAGCTTTTGCTACGGATGACCTACTGTAAATCTGAAGTAAGATTACAGATCTAGAGGCTTTTGAAAGGAATGTGGTTAGAACGATAGGATGAGAGTCAGAGGGTTAAGACGGTCCTCCCCTCTTTTTGACATATGTTTAATAAGTGCAAGCTTCCACCGGGAAAGAAAGGTCGAATTTAAAAGGTGCAGTCAAAATTTCTTGCTAGGAAAGAGTTCATTCTCGGAAAAACAAGTTTTAAGAAATTCAGGTTAGATTATTAAGCACAGGGAGAGAAAATACGAGATCTTTAGAAAAAAATTCTTGTGATTTTTCCCACTCTAAGGAGGATCTCACTCTGAAATGGTAATCATTCCGAGGGAATTCAAATACAATGTGTGGAACTGAGGTGCCAAAAATGCTTCCCTCATCTTAGGCGGGGGCCTTTCCTGCTAAAAGATTTGCTAAAGATTAGAAAAGATAGAACATGATATAGAAGTTATAAGGTGAGAAGGGAAATCCAGAAGTGGAAAGAGTTTTACAGTAATACCATAGGAAGAACGCTTTGGTTTTAGAAATATTCACGAATGCTAAGTTATCTCAAGATGAGTAGGGAATAGAGTAGGAAGCAGTACCATCTACTCAAGGCTATCAAGTATAAATAAATGGAAGACTAAGTTTATAAACGTTATTTTCAGAACTAGCAAAAAGCTACTGGCAGTGGTGAACATTGAAATAAACCAATTAAATGATTTTGAAGTAAGAAGGAGAATAGAGAATTTGCCATGTTTTGCAGTATGGATTGCTGAAAATTTTACTTTAGTCAGTAGCAATAGGAGATAGATAAACATGAAAGACGAAGATAGTCATTGAATGGCCAAGAGATCCTAAGTCATCATAACGGTGAAAATTTGTAAGTTTTCAAATTAGAAATAAGAGAACAGACAACGCCATTGTACACCTACGAACAACATCAGCTTAAACCATTATATGAGGAGGCTACAGTGTTGTTCATTCTTATCCATCTTCATGTGATCCATTTATGACAAACGCAGTAATTGTTTATAGATATTTGATTTATACTGTTTCTGAGATTAAAAGATCTTTAAATATGTGTGGTATTAACATTTTAGTTTCAAGACTTGTGTTTCCAAGCTTGAACCCATCTTAGATAAGCTGCTTCTTCATTGGCTATGATTCCATCGTTTTAACTTGTTGGAAGCTTGCGTATATTTAACCTTTTATCCTGTACCGAAGAACGAGTGTCACTCCGAAGTCTTGAACTTTTGTCCTATAGACATAATCTGTTTTTTTCCGAATGGCATTCATACAAAACGGAAAGATTGGATAAGGCTAATTTATTCTAATCCTATCTCGTATCACCAAAATAGATATCTTATATATTTAATCCTCAAAATATATTAATCATGTTCTTCAAGGTTTTACTTTACTTATGATGCGCCTTTTATGAATTCAAACTCGTGATTTTTGATCTTTGAGAAGAATTCGTTGATTTATAATATTTATATACTAAACAAATATAATATGATAATATAATTTGAGTATCATATAGTATATATATGACTTATAATAGATATCATACTATATGGGCGCTCTCATATATACATTTATTTTTTTAAGCTCTATTCCGATGTTTTTATCCTTCATCATGGGGTATACCGCTTTTCATTCTTACGTAATCTCTCCCCACTTCCTCCCCTTCTGTTAAACATCCTCCGAGATAATTGCAGGTAATTTCCGCCTTCACCTCCTCCCTTCTCCACCATCCTCAATCTCCTCCTCATTTCCCTCGGTTATTGTTAATATCTCTGTTCTTCTGTACGTTCATCCTCATCCTGCTCTCCAACTCCTCCGCAACAACTCCACCACCTCAGAATCGTCTTCCTCTCTCCCGCTCCCAAACTGCCAGATTCGTCGCATATGCATTATGTTGGAGGTAATGATCGGTTTGTGTGCAGTGGTGATCATTTAGTATGGCGCCAGTTAAGGCTGAGGCTTGTCTCGTTCTGTGCGAGGTGTATGTCTGTGCGCGCCAATCTGTGCTGTGAGCGTAATTGGGCAGCGTTCGAGTCTGGATGTGGCTGAGGTTCGGCTAGCGGGTGACGAGCAGAAGTGCGCCGCAGTCAAGCTTAGGACAGCACAGGACGGACAGATCTCCGGTATATACTTGGTGATGGGCTCGGAGTGGAGAAAGTTTGGTAGGCAGGTCGAACCAGCATCAGAGATCACATCAAGGACGGTGGGGTGAGGGGTCGGCAGAAAGTGTTCAGTGTAGAGCTGCGATTGTCACTGTAATGATGTAACGGCCGAGGGAGTAGCATTCGGGCTGATGCGTGTAAACTGTTTGCGGTTTGTATGGGTTCTGGTGCCATACGCCGTGACGTGACTCAGCTCGTGGATAATGACGAGCGGATACAGAGCAGTATATTGGGAGCGTCGCGGATGAGGACGCTGAAGGGTATACTCGATACTCTACTATATAACTGATATTAATGGTAGAGTTATATTGACTAGCTAATGTAGTACAACGCTATAGAGTAGGTATAGTAAGTAGTATAGTATATAGTTATAGTATATATTGATTATACTATATAATTATATGTATTTTTTGTTTAGTTATGTATAGTAATGAAGATACTATGTAAGAGACGTTATATATAGAATCGTGTATATAGGTTATTACTAGATGATCAGTGTATAGTAGTACATGTTTATGATGTAGGGTATATAGGTCTGTAGAGTGGGAGCATGATAGGGCATACTTCACAGTACTAGTGAAGTGAGGCTATGAGCGTGATGTAGTAGGATGATGAGACCCATTGGTAATATTGAGATACTAGGCGACGGGTCGTGTAACTTAACGTGTATTTATATGGATGCTATTATAAATATGTGTGCTAACTTTATTGATAAGTAAGTTAGGTAATACATATATAGTGATAATCTGTATGTAAGTACGCCTAGAGTATGACCTTGACATTTAAGGCTTAAGATGAAGTTGTATTAGTGGTGATTACTAGAAAGGGCGCTTATGAATAGTTTGAGGCTGAAGGAGATGTAATATTCGTTCGTTCGGTTTAGTGGGGTACTGAGGATCTACTGTTATGGTGTTTAGATTTAGTATCGGTGTCCGACTATTACTAGCTTCGGGAGTGAATGCTGTTATACAGTTGTACGGATAATGCTGGTGATAGCATATAAGGGGTTAACGTAAAATGGAAATGGGGACGAATGAAGCGGACCTTAAGGGAGATTAACGCAGTGCCAGGTCAATATCTGTGCTGATATAGTGCGTTCAATAATGATGCTGTGGGCATATGGACTGGGTCCCTGATCGCGGTGAGCCACTAAAAAGGGCTGGGAGTCTAATGTAAAGGGTGAGATCGGTTGTCTGGCGGGCTTTGTTATGATTGTAGGTTATTCACATAGTGTATTGTCTGTTATGGGAGTTTATTGATTGTTGAAGCGTGTTTAAGTAAGTGCTAATTTGGCTTCTGGTCGAGCGTATCGGTTTTGGAAGACGTGAAACGAAAAGTTGGACTTCTAATGTTTTAGCATTAGAGCAGCTATGATGAGTGGTTGTGTTAAGGTG